>PVKW010019636.1:0-36527 GCA_004027895.1 Orientallactaga bullata
TAAAGCATTTGTAGAACTGGAACCGTCTCTGACAGAAGAAATATAGGGAAGCTGGGATGGTGTGGGAAGAGGAGCTACTTACAGAAGAGAGAGGGACTGAAGTCCTGGGGAAAGCAGGTGCCACAGGAATATACAAGAATTGGAAACAGAAAATCATGTGGGTCAATAAAAACCCTAAACAACGGGAGGCAGAGGTAGGAAGATTGCCATGGGTTCAAAGCTACCCTGGGACTACATAGTGAATTCCAGGTCAGCCTGAGCTAAAATAAGACCCTACCTCGAAAAACCAAAAAAAAAGAAACCCTAAACAAGTTAACTAAAGGTGGTTCCTTGTTGACAAAGCCATAAATACTAGAGCTTGTCTAGGCATTTCATCACATCCCACATCCTTACCTCTTACCTACCACATGCATTCTATATAATTCCTTCAGGGTCTTGTTTCTGATATTAGGATCTGATAAAAGATCAAGGAACAACAGAGATGGTGCAGGAGGCCTTCTGGGCCTGGGGGGGAAGCAGTAAGACTTGCGGATGGGTGGTCAGGAGTCCAGGAGTGCGCCACCAGGAAGATGCAGGGGATGGCAAAGCTGGGCGAGTTTAAAAACTAGAAATATATATCTGTTTGTGACTATCATCACGAAGCCCTATTTTTAATCATAACTGAGTTAGAAAGAGCAGTCACTTTTCAAGTTTTTCAGTCAGTATGCAGTGGTGAACGCATAAGTTATGGTGACTGAACTGCAATCAGCTCTTCAGTGATCCAGACACTGAAATCGAAACGTTTCTTGAGGTCTTTGCCTTAATGTTAAGGATTAAGACCCTCCCTTTTCATCTTCAATTTCAGATCTTTTCCTAATAACTACTGGGACAAGTTTGTGAAGAGAAAGGTATGCCTTGTCAGTGGGGGTGAATTCCATGATCACAAAGAAATGTAGATAGTGTTTTTAAAGCATCCTGTACACAATCGTGAATAAATGTGATATTAGTTTTAATGTGATGGTCTTTCAAGGAGAACAAGTTACAACACGAGGTGTGTATGTAGGTTTCTGGCTTCATTCTCATACCTATCTGCCTCCAACCCCTCCCTGTACAGAATCCATGTTGTCTTCTATGCAGTACTCTTTTCTTCCCCTCCCAAAAGATAAGTTTTAAAAGCAGTCACTTAATTGCCTTTACCTATTCCATTGTCTCTGAGGGATTTATCTTTGCTCACCACATCTGAATTCGGTCTCCTCCAAACCCCTGGGAAAGACTAGAATGCAGCAAAGCTCTGAAAACTTCAAAGCCAGAAAAGATATGGTGGTGGTGTCATAGGTCCACAGTTCATCCCATCCTCTCTCTGCTTTAGGTGATCAACAAGTATGGAGATCTCTACGGAGCAGAACGCATCGCTGAACTCCTGGGTTTGGACAAAAACGCCCTTGACTTTAGCCCAGTAGAAGAGACCAAAGCCGAGGCAGCTTCTCTGGTGTCATGGTACAGAGCTAAAGTATTCGAGTCCCAAGTGGCCGAGATAGAGCCTTTCTTTTTCCATTTCTCTCAAAAAGGCTAGAGGGAAAAAATTGCAAGCATGCCTTTGTTCTCTCAGGCTGTGGTCTGGTACAAGTATTTCCTTGTGGTTCTAACATTCTGGGAGAGGACCACTTTAAAGGATTTGAAAGCCAATCAAGTCTTATGCCCCAAAGCACTGAAAGATTAATGAAGGTTTTGAGGTGTGTGATTCAACCATATATGGGAGAACCCTTATAACATGATAAAAGTTTATAGCTGTATTTAAATTATTAACTATAAGAGATAAAAACCTTAATTTCTACCTTATTAGACAATTAATCTAGACATTTATGTTATGAAATTATTTGCTTCTCTTTAGGCTAAGTTCCATCGACATGAAGTACCAGATCTGGAAACTGGGAGTGGTTTTTACTGACAATGTAAGTATTGTGCCTGAAAAAACTAGATCTTGTGCCCCAGTTTGGGTATGTCATGGGACTCCACCACACCACAGAGAAATATACCATGGAGGATACCCAAGAAAGTTCAGGAGTTACTTATTGGAGACAAGAAACATTAGAGATGCTGCAGGGACCCTTCTTTGTAAAAATAGGGCAAGGTTGATTTGGCCGTTCTCTGGCCAATTCACGCATCTACTTAATTCTCACTGTTCCCCAAAATGAGAAAAAAATGGCTTAATGAACACATCTTATCTTATGAATGCCTAAAAAGTTGCCCATTTTATTTTTTTTTAATTTTGTTTATTTATTTGAGAGAGGCAGAACGAAAATGGGTGTGCCTGAGCCTCCTGCCACTGCAAACTCCAGACACATGTGCCACCTTGTGCATCTGGCTTACGTGGGTCCTGAGGAATCAAACCTGTGTCCTTTGGCTTTGCAGGCAAGCACCTTAATCACTAAACCTTCTCTCTAGCCCAAATTGCCCATTTTCTTCCATTTTTCCACAGTCTTTTCTCTACCTTGCCTGGTACACAACCATGTCAGTCTTGGGCCACTACAACAATTTCTTCTTTGCTGCTCATCTGTTGGATATTGCAATGGGCTTTAAGACATTGAGGACAATTCTGTCATCTGTAACTCACAATGGCAAACAGGTACTGGGTTTATACTGCCTTAAAATAGGATAGAAAAAGTAATAGGTAGTACATTGGTATATGTCAGGAAGGAATTTTTCCTAGTATATAATGCCTCTTCCTTTCCCAACATTTGAACTAATAGCAATTGTTACTGCAAATTTTGGGCAACTAAAGATAGACCCTTAGCCAGGCGTGGTGGCACACGCCTTTAATCCCAACACTCGGGAGGCAGTGGTAGGAGGGTCGCTGAGAGTTCGAGGCCACCCTAAGACTACATAGTGAATTCCAGGTCAGCTGGGCTAGAGTGAGATCCTACCTCAAACCCCCCCCGCAAAAAAAATCCACACCCTTAACACTTAGATCAGTGGAGGACACATCAATCACTCTTGAGCCATGTTATGGGTCTACCCCTTCCTCCCTAGCTCTGACTTGCTCCCTGGGAGTTAGCAAGTACACGTTATGGTGAAGAAGCTCCCCAGGTACTTTAGACATAAGTCTCTAAGAACCAATGAGTTAATATGTATAATATGCATATATATTGTACGTACATCATATGGTGAATCAAAAAATCAACTTTGACCATATGAAGACTAGATATTGATGACTATAGATAATAACAATGACTGTGGCCACATTAAAATCCTCTAATGGCTTTTCCTTATCCACAAATTCAACCTGCTTAACATTTTGTCCCTCATTAACTACAGTTAATTATGTATGAGACCTTCTCCCTCACATCTCTAAGCCTTTGTATGGGAGAACACAGAAAGTTAAAATTTGCCAAGCTTGTGCCCTGCCTCGGCTACTTTGAGTCTCACAACTAACCCTGTAAGTTAGGTGTTATGCACGTTTACAAATAAGAGAATCAAGGCTTACAGAGGTTAATTGTCTCCCCTAAAAACATACAGCTGCTCTTAGATTCAAATCCTTTGCTTTTCTTTGGAACAAAGTACACATTCTTCCTCTTTCTGTGCGCTCTGTTCCTCAAGGTTTAAGTAACTATTTACATCCCAAGAGGCCACTGATACATCTAGTACTTACCTTGGCACTCATGCCCATTTCGCTTTTGCCTAACTCCTTGAAAACAACAAGTTTATGTTGTCGATCTTCCTTACCAGCCTAGTATATAGTCCCTGGAATGGGTCAAAGAGACATGTGCTTTGATTCATGTAACTAAATTCTACCCTCCTTACATAGCGCAGAAGTAAACCCGGCCAATGACACCACAGAGGACCTAGGCAGATTTCTTGGCACAACCATGATAAACCTCACAGTGACTTCAGGCTGTGACAATTGTGCAGTGCATGGTTATTTGTGAAATAGTATAACATAGGCGCCCACTAGTCTGAGGACCTTTAGGTTTTTCCAGAAGTAACATTAGAGTCAGCAAAATGCAATATAACCCTTCTCACAGCACCTTGTGGCTCACATAGGTCCTATCTAGTAAACAGTGTATTGGCATGTGTAGGGTTGCCATAGCAAAATACCAGAGAGGTGGCTTACCCAATTGAAATGTATACCTCCAGATTCTAGAATTTAATGTCAGGGTGCTGACAGGACAGGTCTCTTCTGAGGCCTCTCTTCTTGGCTTGTGCATAGCTGCCCTCTGGAAGCCTTTGCACACAATTGCTCCTCTTTGTGTGCATGTGCTTGGTGTGTTGTCTGGGTCCTAATCTCCTCCTCTTATAACAACATGGATGAGATTGGACTGGACCCACCCTCACACCTCATTACAGTAACTTCCTTTCTAAAGGCTGTCTCCAAATACAGTCATATCCTGATGGTTAGAACTCAGCCTATGAATTCAGGGGAGGACAATGTGGTCCCCAACAGCCCAGCAATAAACTCTTCTCCTAATAAGCCTGTTCATCTGTGATCACCCTGTCTTTTGGAAGCAGGCACTAGTGCCTCACCGTCCCCCCTCTTGTTTTTAGTGCCCCATAATAAACCCTAAGGTTGAAATCCAACTTTTTTTTTTTTTCTGGTCGCTGTCCTCTCATCACCAGTTGGTCCTGACAGTTGGCCTCCTGGCAGTGGTGGTTTATCTCTATACCGTGGTGGCTTTCAACTTTTTCCGCAAGTTCTACAACAAAAGTGAAGATGATGATGAGCCTGACATGAAATGTGATGACATGATGACGGTGAGTACCCACTGGCAGCAAGAGCACAGCCTCCGGCCGGGTGGGGGTGGGGCAGTCAGGAGAACAAAAAGCTGTGGAGTTTGAGCAGAACATAAGACTAGAGGGAGAAGTGTCCTGGTAGGATGGAGGGACAGAAATGGGTTACGCTGCCAGTGTGGGAGCTGAGTGGATAGGGAAACACAGTGCATTGGAGTAAAGGTAAAACAGGCTATGAGCAATCACATCTAAATTAGAGCCAAGCTTTGATTCTTGTGTGTCAGATAACTTGACTTATTTCAGCTATCAAGACCTTTGTTCAGGAACACACACAGAAGGCTGAAGAACAGGGCATAGCGGGCTCAGATGTATGTTGGGACAGGCCCCAGTGAGGATGAAAGGCATAGTTCAGGGTAACCCACACTGTGGTGGCTGCACCATCTTGGCCTGACTTCAGGAAGAGGTGAGCCAGGGGCAAGTCCGTGAGCAGTTCTCCATATACAGGTAATACTTATTGGTTAAAACTCTCCTTGTGCTGTCTCAGGACATGTACCCTCATGAGACAGTATGACTGGTACCTGGCTTCAGGCTTCCCCTGGTTCTGGATTTGCCCTTTCCCTGTGAGCCGAAGTCCTGTGGTCAGGTGGAAAGACAAGGGTGCCCTGCTCAGTGAGGCACTGCCCAGGTGCCTAGACTGGAGCACACATGGAGAAGAGAGTCTCTTGAAGGTTGAGTGTCCCTTATCCAAAATGCTTAGGACCAGAGGTGATTCAGATTGGTGGATATGTCCATATGTCTAGTGAACTTCTGTGTGGATGGAACCCAAGTGTAAACATGAAACTGCTTCTTATATATTTTATACCCATAGTCTGAATATAAAGTCACACAGTGCTTCTCATATGCTTGCATTCAGACAGGGACCCATCACCTGAGGTTAGGTGTGGAATTTTCCACTTCAGGTATTAGGTCAGCATTCAGATTTTGGAATATTTGGATTTCAGATTAGGGGTGTTCAACCTATATTTAACATTCTACAGAGAAATCCCTGTCTAGTGTAATGGAAATGCAAGATAAGTAAAATTAATAAGACAATTCAAGAGCTGGTATATATCATGATCTTTTACTGTATGTATTCCTTAGATGAGTTACTAGGTGCCTCCTTAGCACAGTAGACAGCACATCAGTCTCATAATCTGAAGGTCCTGAGTTATGTGGTAATTATCATAGTTCAAAACAAGTTTGTTTTGGTTCTGTAACAAGCCTTTCCTTCTTGGTAGCCAGCCAGCTGGTAGATAGAGGTGCATTAAACAGCAGCAAAGAACACAGAGCCTGGTTATCACCAAAGGTTTCCACTCCCAGTTCAGGAGTGTTATAGTTGAGTCTGTCCTATACGTGATCTGACCATACTGCTCAAACAAAGCTCTGCACTTTTCACCTGAATCAACACTACTTTTCTTCCCCAGTGTTACCTTTTCCACATGTACGTGGGAGTGAGAGCAGGAGGTGGCATTGGCGATGAAATTGAAGACCCTGCTGGTGATCCTTATGAGATGTACCGCATTGTCTTTGACATTACCTTTTTCTTCTTTGTCATTGTCATTTTGCTGGCCATCATTCAAGGTATGGTGTCAATTTAATTAGACCTAGTTCCTCCTTGATATATCTAGTTGTTTTTGCTATTCTGCAACTATAACCTGTTTTATGAAGGAGTTTGTGAATTCACATGTGTTAATTTAGCAAATATTTATTAAGCATCAATTGTTTGTGAGGCCTTGACTAGATAAAAAAAAATCAAAGGTCCACTTATATACTTTTATTATTTTTATTTATTTATTTATTCATTTATTTGAGAGAGTATGAGAATGGATGCAACAGGGCCTCTAGCCATTGCAGATGAACTCCAGATGCATGTGCCAGAAACTTGAGAACCTACACAAAGGGCTCCCTTTCTTCCTCTCCTCTCAGAATTAAATCCTCATCCCTTCTGCTTTCTGGACATCCCCTCCCTCTACCACTGACTCCCTCCTCTGTTCTCCCAGGCAATGAGCTGGGGAAGCAGCAGAGAGAGGCACTATGAAGATATGCTGTGTGTCATTTGGGGGGCGAGAAGGAAAGCTACTAGTATGTTGATCGACAGCTTGTCAAGAGATGATGAGGGAAAGATGATGAGTTTAATCAGAGTTATACTGAGTTGTGCTACTGATAAGATATACAAATGTTGAGGGCTCAGAAGCAAAGATCCAGAGGAGGACCTTGGCATGCACATGGATATCGAGGGGTCAGAAGACGAGAAGCAGCCCATTGCAAAGAATGAAAATAAACCAACCTCTGAGCAAAAAGAAGGAACGGTAGAAGGGAAAGACTTTCAGGTGCAATAAGAACTGGTTAGGCAAGACCATGCACTTGAAAACAGCACATTTTCCCCCTAAAATTTTGCTTTGACTAGTTTAGCTTGATAATTCATTTGTTTTGACAAAACAAAATGACCTCTGCCACTCCCACTACCATCCCTCTCCCCGAGTCCACTGTGTAGATTAAGGTGTTTTGTCTTTATTTGTATTTTAAACCCCAGGTCTTATTATTGATGCTTTTGGTGAGCTAAGAGACCAACAGGAACAAGTTCGAGAAGATATGGAGGTAATATTCCATTCCTAACCCAAAGGTAAATAAGGCTCTTAACTAGGGTCAGTGTGGGCAGAACTACAGATAATAAGGTAGGTTTTCCATTCCTGTCCCCTCTGTGCCCATCTACCAGCTCTAGGCATTAATGCCTATGTTGTGCCGCCTCCTCCCTGCCATGCGTGGAGGGAGCAGAATATTCACTGAAGCAGAGGGCACTACAAGAGAATGACTACGAGCCAAAAGCATGAAAGAGGAAAGGACTCTTCAGTGTACCTAATTCACCAGATGGCCACCCTTAGACTGCTTTGCCTGATGCTGCCTTTTCTATTTCTTATTATTTTTCGTAGACTAAATGTTTCATCTGTGGCATTGGCAATGACTACTTTGACACAACTCCTCATGGTTTTGAAACACATACATTACAAGAGCACAACTTAGCCAACTACTTGTGAGTATTTCTAGTTGAAGGAGTGTTTAGAGTGAAAAAACTATTCTGTCACGTCGCTGCTGATGCTATTCCTGCTTTTTTGGAAAAAGTTAGAAATGATCAGGAAAGAATGCTCAAAAACCCATATGAATGAGCCAGTCTCCTCCTCCATATTCTCTGCCTGTGGATTGTTCCTGTCCCAGCTACCCCTCAAACCTGTAACTACAGCTGCTCCCCCTCTTTTCAAGAGCATGTACTCCAGGAATTTCTCTTTGTCTACTGGTATTTTTCTGCCAACATAAGAATGTTATTCTTTATCCTAAAGAAAGTCCATTTTTGCCTTCAGTTAAAGCCACAGGCTCACTTGCTGTCTCTACTTTTTCCTTTTCTGTACTCCTAGGAACCTCTACTCAAGGCGTTCTCCCCCATCAATGAATGAATTCTGAGATTAGGATTCACACTGTATTTTCATGTTGCTTTATCTTAGCATGTATAGCAATGTCTGCCACCCAACAAGCAAGTAATAAATGGGTACTTTTTCTAGACTAAAGCTTTCACTCAAGAGCAAGTTATC
The DNA here is from genome assembly GCA_004027895.1 of Orientallactaga bullata. Taxonomy (NCBI): domain Eukaryota; kingdom Metazoa; phylum Chordata; class Mammalia; order Rodentia; family Dipodidae; genus Orientallactaga; species Orientallactaga bullata. The sequence continues at coordinate 8,328 of PVKW010019636.1, forward strand.
TGAGCACATTATATGTTGACTTCTAGTGAAACTGCCAGAATGTACGGATATACAGATTATAGGATAGGATTATTCAAACTCCATAAATGATGATTTTCATAGGAAAAAAGTGCTATGCTCCCTGACTTTGCTCTCATGCCCTCTACATTTTACTGTTCAGAAAATCCTATTCTTTCTTTTTAGGATGGAACAAGCCCAGCCTTTAGGAAAGCTTATGCATGTTTTTTTTTGTTTGTTGGTTTTGTTTTTGCTACATATGAGTTTCCTAAGATAATAACTTCCCTCATGTCATGATGACTTATAATGGTCAGTTCTTGTGAAGACAGCTCACATCTTAGTCGAGGTGCTCAGGATGCACCTGTAGAAGGTGAACATACTGCCCTTGGTGGTACCATGTGAGGGCAGAAGAGAGGCAGATGTGGCTCATTTTATCTGGGTTTGGAGTTCCATGTCTTCCATAGCAGCTTGTGTGGTAGAACTCAATTAGTCATGTTTGACTCTTCCTCCTTTTAAAATGGTGACCTGCCAGTTAATAAATGTGTGAGAGGAATAATGTACTGGCCCAAGTCTCAAACCTGGTGGATATAAAGGACCTTCTTTCTCTTGGTAAAGGACAAGTAAAGTCTCATAGACAGAAATGCTTCTGTGTACCAGGCCCTGAGTATAAATACAGCAACCCTTACCTCACCCCTGAAGAGCTACCATCCCTGTTACTACGGGAATAGCTCTTTTCCTGAAGGGCAGGAAACTGGTTCTACTAAAAACTGTCTCTGAGAGCATGTGATGTGAGCTGAGTGTTCAGGCCCCTGGGATACTTGCATGTCACAGACAAGGCAAATGAAACTGCACTGCCATTTCTCAGTTGTCTACCATGGAAACCAAATCTAGACTTCTAGATCAATGAGTATGAATTCATGAGATTAAATATTTTCCACCTTTTTCATAGCTGATATCCTAAAGGTACATGTAATTTCAAGTCTGTATTTTTACTAAGTGAATTAACCCATTATAAAGTTTATTTCAGGCGGGCGTGGTGGCGCACACCTTTAATCCCAGCACTCAGGAGGCAGAGGTAGGAGGATTGCTGAGAGTTTGAGGCCACTCTGAGACTACATAGTTAATTCCAGGTCAGCCTGGACCAGAGTGAGATCCTACCTTGCAAAACCAAAAAAAAAAAAGTTTATTTCATTCATTTCTCAAAATGGCAGACAAAGTACTTTCCTTGGAAGTGGGCTCATGCTTTCAGTATAAGAAGGCTCTCTGCTAGAGAGGGTGGTTTGGGAATGAGCATGTATTACCCTTAGAAATGCTTCTTAACGGCATGTCAGTTTTTGAACTCTATTTCCAGTTCACCTGAGTAAAACAAACTTAAGGGTTAGTTTGGTTATAAAATCTACTTTTTTCTCATTTATAATACCATTTGTTCTTTTTCCAGGTTCTTTCTGATGTATTTGATTAACAAGGATGAGACAGAGCATACTGGTCAGGTGAGAAATAAATACTTTTAAAAAATCATAGACCTAGCCAGGCATAGTGGCACACACCTTTAATCCCGGGAGGTAGGAGGATTGCTTTGAGTTGAAGGTCACCCTGGGTTAGAGCGAGACCCTACCTTGGATAAAGAATCATAGACCTGTGTTAGGTCTTGAGCCTGAGGAGTGTCGAGCAGCACCTCTTTGTCACTGAATACAAAGAGTTCTAAGGTGACTTCATTCTTTTGCCAAAATCCTTTTAGCAATCCTTCACAACAAACACTGGCATTTTCTAGCCATTGTGTTTACCGCATTTGTATAATAGCTGGAGGTGGGACAATGTTATAGAGAAGAGACAAGAAATCGAGTGGGTGGTTATAAAAAAGAGCGGAGGCTCAGTAAAAGTGGGAGAGATAGCAGAATAAAGAACAGCCTTGGGTGATAACAGGAATGTGGAGGTTGGGGGATGCAGCAAGTGATTCTGAGACTAAGTATGAAAAGAAATATAAAAGTAGTTAACCTGGGAGGGAAAATCCTGTTATTTAAAAATTCGAACATGTCCATTTACAGGCTAAGCAGTTGGGTTCTAGATGTGTCCTTAGCTATGGAGGCCTAAGCTAACATGGATTGGCCTATTGCTAAATTGTTATTTTTGGTGGCAAAAATGGAGTTGATTTTTCCCCCTTAGGACAGAGAGTAGGTTCCTTCCTTCCTTGCTAGTACAGTGGGGATATAACTTCATGCTCATAAAGCAGTGTGAACTGGGAATAGAGCAAGAAAGAACATGCCCTTACACAAGTTCACATCCGTCTTCCTAAGGGAGTCAGAGCACAAAGAAACTGGGCATTCACTTATTGTGATTTAAAAAGAAGTGCTTTTTGTTCATATTATTTTAGGAATCTTATGTGTGGAAGATGTACCAAGAAAGGTGTTGGGACTTCTTCCCAGCTGGCGACTGCTTTCGTAAGCAGTACGAAGATCAGCTTGGATAAATCTGAATGAAAGAAGAGCCAGGATTCTGGACAGTCAACTTCTAGTGAAATAAATTCTTCCTTTACAGTTCTTAAAAATCTACACTTGGAAATTGACTTAGCTTTGAGGACAGACACTGTTATCAGGGGGAAAAACAAAGGATGGCAAAGAATCAAGTACTCTACCTGCCTACCAGGCTTTCCGTCCTGCTGCAACTGGTTTGTTGGGGTGGTGGCACAAGGAGAGGTTGGAGAAATTCAAAGTCTTGAATGAATAATACCTAAAAATTTGAACCTTGACTGTCATTCAGGAGTAACCCCACCAGGAACTCATGGTCAGAACTATACAAAATCATGTTAACTGCAGTCTAATTTCTCCCACAGGACTTGCTAGTGATGTCATCAGAATCAGCTTGAAAAGCTTTAAGCAGCTAAGGAAATAGAAAACCAATTTACACTTTGTCGACACTGAAATATCGATTAAGTGCCTTAAAATCTCTTTAGATACAGCTATGCAAGTTTTTTTATGTTTGTGTTTCAGGAGGACAATTCCATTAAATAGTTGTGTTCATCTTCTGTCTTACTTTATGAAACTGCACTTGAAGATTATTAGAAGAAAAGTACTGTATTGAAATTTCAAAAAACATCTCAATCTTATGCCAAAATTAATGCTTTACAGTCCCTTTTAAGTAGTGGAGCTGCTATGTTTAGGTGAATCTCCTCAAATAAAATGAAGTGCCCACTGCAATAAAGTAATACATACCAGTCCGTGGCTCAACCTCTTGTCATGTACCACTGCTGGGGATACGGGCATGAGACAAACAGCCCTAGGGCTTTACACAGCAAGAAGGAAGCTGTCCACAGACCAGGGAGTATTTATTTTGGTGAAGTGCGTGTCTTGTTGCTCACGTATATTCTCTGCTAGGCTGGAAACCTATTGGATGACTAAGCCAGAAAACAAGAATTGAGCCAAAACAAGCCTTGCGCATGTATTACTTGCATTAGCTGCTGTAGGCATGAGGGGGTACGCTGGGAATATAGCCCACCCTCACTCAGAAGGCAACTGAAATTGGTTTCAGTCACTTTCCCCCTTAATCTCTTGGTCAGGAAATCATGCTGTCCAGCCAGTCTTCCAAGTCTTCCTCAGTCATAGGTTTCGATGTACTTCGCTGATCAGGTTCTGCGTTCTTCTCTTCAGCTACAGAAGGTTTTGGGGAAACTAGAGAAAGAAACGCAGAATTAGCCATCTCACATTAGCCCAACGCTGAGGATTAAGGCTTCCTCAGGGTTTGTTCCAGGCTATATTTCAGCCACAATTATTACTTTCCCCAACAAGGAAGAGCATTCTCATAGCTGCCCCTCAGACACAACATAAGTAGACACAACAATAAGCAGAGCTTTGTTCTTCTATCCTGAAGACGAATTTCATTGCTTGTTTGTTTTACAAAGACCAACAGGCACAATGTTCTTGTTATTGTGGTGATCCTGAAAAAGCATTCAAGGTTCTCAAATGCAGTATATGGAAAGGAAAACTGCTTCAGCCTGGCCACATCAGACAGGACACTATCTCACAAAGCATGCATATATTGGAAAGTGTTCTTTTGTTTAAAAAGTGAGCCGGGCGTGGTGGTGCACGCCTTTAATCCCAGCACTCAGGAGGCAGAGGTAGGAGGATCACTGTGAGTTTGGGATCACCTTTGAGACTACATAGTGAATTCTAGGTCAGCCTGGGCTAGAGGGAAACCCTATCTTGAAAAACCAATAATAATAATAATAGTGAGATGGAAATTCCAAGAAGGAAGGATAAAGAGTTGGTTTACAAGCTAGTTTCAGTCAATTAAAAGGTCTGCTGCTGAAAAGCTGTCAGTTGTACATTGTATATCTCTTAATGCCTTTTTATACAAGAAGCTCAATTTTCAGCTCCAGGTTTAATACTGCAATCAAGCAGGTAGCTACTCTAGAAGCTTGGGATATTGAGTCAGAGAAATTGCCAGAAAGGTCAGCTCAGGGGGGAAGCTGAGATGAGAGCAAGAGAAGAGATGTCAGGGATAAGGCTAGATCAATGTCACTGGGGATGTGTGTACAGAGGTGAAGCAGTAGGGCTGTTTCACCACAACTGAAGACAGACGGGAAGAAAAATGAAAGCCATACCTTCTTCCTCCTGGGCTGTCTGCCCATCTGTCTCAGATTTCAGATCCTGACATGTCTGGTCTGTGCAGATATTAGCTCCCTCTGTTACAGGTGCATCTAAACTCAGCAATAGATCGAGTTCTTCTTCTAGGTGGTCGGCTGCTGGCTGCAGCGAGGAGGTGGATTTCTCTGAACCTTCAACAGGGTCTGGCTTTAGATTGTCTGTTCCTAGGAACCTGGTGCAGCCAGCAGTAGAAGACCTCAACTCTGAGACGGACCCTCTTAACTGCATCCCCGGGCTCTTGCCATCATTATTTCTCTTTGCTTTCACCTGAGGAAGCTCTAAAGGAACTGTGGCCTGAAAGAGAAGTGTGACATCTGAGTTGTATGCATTAGGAATCATACTTGCCTACGTGGAAACAAAGCACAAGGAAGCTAAAGAAGCCTTTCAGCTCTGTTGCACAGGAAACTCAATGTGGACAGCTCACAAACTATTTCCTGTTAGGGCCTTGCCCCCCCCCCCCCGCCCCACATACCCTTTCTGACTGACCCAGGGTCATGTGGAAGAACTTATAGAAACATCACAGAAAGCCTTCCACTACACCCAACCCCACGATGTGCTAACTCACTCAGAGTTGGAATTAAAGGCCTAGGTCTTCCACTGGCCTGAAAGCTAATGGTATCATAGGTTTACTGAGTTGGTACCTATATCTGTAACAAAGCATGACCATCTGTAAAAGTCACTAAGAGAAAATTAATAAAGCAAACCCATTCACTATATTTGAATGCAATAACAAAAAGGTGCAGGAACAAATTTCCCAAGAAGGAAAAACTCTCTGCAACATTATTTGACTACAGAATGCTAGAGACAAAAGAAAATATTTGATTACATTTCTAGAAAATTTAAAAAATAGGGATTGGGGAGATGGCTTTGTGATTAAAGGTGCTTGCATGCAAAGCCTGATGGCCCAGGCTCAATTCCCCAATACCCACATAAAGCAAGACACACAAAGTGGCATATGTGTTTGGAGTTCATTGGCATTGGCAAGAGACCCTGATGTGCCCATATTTATTCTTATTTTCTCTCTCTCAAATAAAAATATATTTTAAAAAATTCAAACATGGGTAAAAACTATGGCGATCCTTAGGTTAGTTTGTGCACCTGGAGTATGCATATAAGCTTCTGGGGTGGGGGGTGGCTGGCAATGCTCTGATTATTGATCTAGATGGCTGGTGACATGGTCACACACACATCTGCACACTCTTCCCTATCCACATTATACTCCAAGGTTAGAAAGTCCCCAGGTGATGTGACAAGGCTGTGAATCCTTCTAGAGGGAAGGCCACAGAATGAGCACGGCCTCACTGAGGGTAGGTTCAGAATGAAGTTTGGTCTCTACCAATGGCCTCTGATCCCTTCTTATTAAAGCATCTTTGACAGACACAGTTTGCTAATAACTCTTCAGAGAGTTTTATAGATATTTCATTCAGTATGGTCCTTTAAACATAAGATAGACAAGATGTCCAGCAGTGTAGTCATGCACAGCAAAGCTGCAATGTGCTCTTCTATTCGAATCCTAGAATCATTTCATGACTTACCTCTGTGGGCACCTGGGGTTTCTGTCTGCTTGTGTTAACTTCCAGGTGATTCTCACATGCACAGTTAAGAGCAACTGCTTCACAGAGTGGTGGGAAGCAGAAGTGTTTCTCCCTTGACTGCTCGCTCTCCAGTGCCACTCTATCCTTTTCAAATACCATGAGGGTTACCTTTGAAACACCTCATAGTAAACTCCATCCATGCCTTTGCCATCTCCACCATCATTACCCTACAGTGTTTCTCACCCGGACCCAGGAGAAGACTCCTCTACAGTTTCCCTTCTCCACTCTTCCCTGGCACAAGTGCATACATGGACTTGGCCATGAATAAAAACACACACCAGTTCCATAGCTTGCTCTCTAGTCCATGGCTAGAATGTTTACTAGTATTTGTGTTAATGTAGATCTGACTGTGTCACTCTCAACTGCAGCTCCAATCACTTCCTAGGAAAGCCATTTCTAGCCACATGACAATAGGTCAGATTTATTGTTATCAACTCCTCCTGGTACACTGTTATACTTTCTATACTTCTCCATAAATGTTTGGTTAATTATATTAGTATCAGTCTTTTCCCTTAAACTCCTGAAAGAAGGAATCACATGTGTCAACAGTGCTGATCAGAACCTGACCCATGAATGCTTTTAGTAACAGCTAGACTTTATGTGCTTTCTTTCATTCAATTCTCTTGCATTTGATTCTTTAAGTGTTCCATATGTAAAATGTTAAAGAATAACTTCAACTGTATTGCTCTCATAAGACACCACCTCAACAGAAACCCTGAGCTCAGGCCCTTTCACCATGACCCAACCAGCTCACAGATACCACTTTTACCTGGATCAGCTCAGCAGCAACATTGAGTCGAAGGGAGAGGGGCAGCTCTTGAAGGGCTCGAACCAGTGACTCACTATCCACATAAAGTGCTGAATTCTATAATGATGTTTTTCAAAAAGAAAGAAAATGTCAGGTAATTTTTAAAAAGTAACTATAAATAAGTCATTCACTGGAGTTACTTTTTTTCTAGGAGCAGTTAGTAAATCACACACAATGAGCTATAACTTCTCTTTATACATTAAAATGAGCAAAGTCAAAACTACCTTCTTGAGCCACACAGCTCACATTCAGATCAACACCAGAATAGCAACTTCCCTCATGACAAGACAGCATGTTAACCTGCAAACTGTGGGGGCTCCTACAATTTACAAGCTGGAGGAAAAAATGAGAACTTAATGAAATATGACCAGACACCTCTGCTAATTCATAATGTCATATGGGACAAGAAGGAAGAACTGATTAGGCAGTGAGACAGATCTGGTAGGTATCTCCAGAAGTGAGGGTAAGCCAAGCTACTCTTTGAACCAGAGAATGGAACCTCACCCTCTCCAAGCAGCCCCACTCTGTGTGGAGCGAGCATGGAGAACTTCCTTTGATTCTTTTGTTATGCCATGCACTGACGTCTCAAACTGATAGTCCAGATAATATCATGGTCACAGTCAACTCAAGAAAGCCATCTTGAATCTTACCAACCAGTATCTTCAACTCAAAATGTTTAAGATGAAGCCAGACTTCTTCCCATGCTTCTTTGCTCATCACCGGCACCACCTCTCAATTACCAAGGCTTAAATGCCATGTGCCACTGAAAACCCTTTTATCCATGTGTCTGCCTTTCTCTACGCTGGTGTCCCTCCTATCCATGTCTTCTCTCCTTCACTTCTTTGCCCACCATAGCAGCTCAATCCCATCTCCCCAGTATTGCTCACATCAAACCTAACTGATGCCATGTTCTTGCTCAGGTCGTCCCAATTGAGGCTATGTTCTTGCTAAATAAAACTTTGTTAGCCAATAACAGTTGGGCATGATGGCTTAAAACTGCAATGTCAGCACTCAGGAGGCTGAGGTAGCAAAACTAACATGAGTTCGAGGCCAGCCTAAGCTACAAAGTAAGTTAGGCCATTCTGGGTTACATAGTGAAACACAACTGTAAATAAATGAATAATAAAATAACATTTCATGTCACTTCTGCTGTGTTTCCTCCACACCTTTTTTCCCTCTCTTTTTTTGGTATCCCATTCAATTTCATAGATTATACCCACATTCACCCCCCCACTTACAAACATAAATATACACATTAAAACTAGGATCCACATATGAAAGGAATATGTGGTTGTTTTTTTCCCTTTCTGAGTCTGGGACAATCACTTAATATAATATTTCCCAAATCCATTCATTTTCCTGCAAGTTTCATTTTTCTTTACAGAAAACCAATTTAATTGTGTGTAAGTGCCACAATTTCATTATTCATCTACTGATGGCTATTTCCATTTTCTTGCTACTGTGACTAGAGCAACAATAAACATGGATGTGCAAGTAAAAAAATAGTAATAAGAGCTCATTTTGTCACAAATCTATTAGGAGCTGTAAACTAAAGGGCTGAAAACTTATTATCTGGGCTGGAAAGATGGCTTAGAGGTTAAGGCATTTGCCTACAAAGCCTATGGACCCAGATTCAATTCCCCAGGACCCATATAAGCCAGAGGCACAAGGTAACTCATGCATCTGGACTTCATTTGCAATGGCTGGAGCCCTGATGTGCCCATTCTCTCTATCTGCCTCCCCCCTCCAATAAACAAACTTATTACCTAATTGAATCCTAATGTAACTAGGAGCTATAATTTGCTATCTATCTTAATGATGAAAAGGCAGACGAGGAGGAAGTTTGCTCAAGTCATGAAACTATGATTCACACCCAGGTCTATATTTTCAAAGTCTATGCACTTTCTTGCCTACATGTTAAACTGCCACTGAAGATAATGAAGGCCAAACTGCTAGCAGAACCTTGTCTAGCCTCCTCAGTTGGAAATGCTTCATGCTGGCCATAGTCCTGAGTATAACCTAGTTTTCCCATTTTACCAGTCTCTGAGGTTCCATTACACAGGTCCTATGGGAATCATGCCCATCCAGCAAGGCTACACAGGCAATCAATCTGTCCCTGTGGTATGGCATCACTCCCAGCCAATGCTAACTGCTCCAGTAGAATTATATCAGGTCATTCATCATACTACTTATTTTATGTTGTACTCTTTTTCATTTATTATGCAACTATCTTGTGAGCTTCTACTACAAGTCACCTGGTGTGTTTAAATAAGGAGCCCAGAGCAATAAACAGCCATAGCCTGTCTTACTCACTCTGAGTAAGTTGCATCCAGGAAAAATATTTGATAAAAAAGCAAGGGCTCCGACTAGGAAAATGGCTCAGTCACTCAGTAAAGCACTTGCCAGGCAAACATGAGGGCCTAAGTTCAATCTCCAGCTCCCACACAAAGTTGGGCCTGGTGGCACTTGCCTGGAAGCTCAGCATTCAAGAGGCATAAGAAGAATCCCTGGACTTTCTGGCAGGCTATTCTAGCTGAATTGGTGAGCTTGAGGTTCAGTGAGATACTCTATCTCAAAAAAATAAGGTGCAGAGTGACAGAAAAACACCAATGTTGCCCTCTGACCTCCATACAAATGTACACCCGCACACAAACAAATATGTGTTTCAAGTTGTGATGAACAAATTTGGAATTATATGGAATTCTTAAGATATTTAAAGTATTCTCTAGTGTCCAGTATGGTCCAAACAGAGTTACAATGTGATCTGTTTGGTTTTCATTGTATTCCTGGGTAGTCTGTCCATTTTCCACCTGTCCAAGAATATTAAACTGAAGCTCTGTCATATACTTATACAAACTCAAATATTTTTCCTTTTCAATTTTTTCTATTATTTTACATCATACATAAGAAGTCTGTTCTCAACGGCTTCCTGCCGTATGATCTGTGAGCACATCTCTGTTTAGCCACCACAACAGATGCTAAGCTGGTAGCAGAGCAGGGAGGAGTACAGACCTGGGGACTCCAAGTCGGCTACCTAGTCACTTTTCATTTTATAAAATATGCTCTAGTCCTGGAATTGGGAGCATATGACACATTACCAATAATTATCTGTGTATTTTAAGGGGAAATAGCCATTCCTCTCATATGGGGAAAAAAAAAATCTGTGAAATCCTAGTTGGATAAAATAGAACCCCTTAGAAAGAAGCTACAGCATAAACACAGAGCAAATCAAGTGTCTGGGGTTATGGAGCTGCTGAAGGACTTCTATCATATTTGTTCTTATTGTGCAGCTTTATCCTCCTAGTTACAGAATAATTAAAGTAAAAGGTTAAGGGAAAGTATGGGAAGAAAAGTTAATTTTTTATTTTAAAGGGAGCTGTCAGATTGGCAAAAAATAAATTATTTAAAAATTTTAAATGAAGACCAAATAATCTAGTTTGTTAAAATTTTGATCACAAACTTTCTACCTTATAATCCAGTCTATAAGAAGGTCCCACAGATGGCTAAATATAAAGGTAAAACTCACACTTAAATGACCTGAAATATTTTGAAAACTTTCTGAGTAGTGTAGGCAGCTGAGGCCAAGGTGTACATGAATTGTAACTCTTCTGCATGAGGACTTCATCTCCACGCCAATAGAAAGAGGCTGGTCTTGGCCTTGAGCGGAGAGAACCAATATTCCAGACACACTTGTCTTACCTGTTTTGGACATGAGGTTTCACCATCCCATTCTTTCTCCTCAGCAAACCTGAACTGTGAGAAGGAGTCCCCTAGGAATACAAAAAATATATGTATATAATTTTACATACTAAACAAAGGAAATCACTCCGTTTCTCTGTTTGCTTGTTGAAGCAGAAGTGCCATTTCTGAAGCACCAACTGTCCTAGAGTCAGTGACCCCACGCAGCATGGTCTTGGCTCCCCACCAGACAGCTGAGCATGGTGGGCACTCAAAGCTACTGCTGCAGCCTGCACTCATTGTTTCATCCAGCTCTCAGTAAGCCACCATCCCATGTGCTTCCAGAGGGCAACTAAACAGACCTGCAGACATGGTCATCTATTCATATCTAGCCTGCGTCCACCTTATCTGCCTGGGGTATGAGGAGAAACATAGTTATGATTTGGGGGAGGAGCACGGCAGAGAAGAGAAGGGAAGGGAAGCAGTGCAGTTATGGACATACTCAAGACAAACTATTTCCTGGAGGAAGTTACTGAACCCCACGATCACTCTAAAAATCACCTAGTCAAAATGTCAAACACCAACTAAATCTCAAAGAATATGCATTAGATTACAATGTAAAATCATCATGCACTGCTCAGAGAGCAGCATAATGTGTGAGAGCAACATAAACAAGCACTGGAAAGGATTGTGGGCAGCAAGCTCTGTCGCCAGGCTTACTTTGTAAGTGTGCCCATCCAAGAATTTGCACTAAGAACAATTCATTCAAGAGCTGTGGAGATGTCAGAGCAGGTAAGCATCCTTGCTGCACAAGCATGACAACCTGAGTATAAGCCCAGCACCCACATAAAACACCAGACATGGCTGCACAGGCCTGTAACCCCAGTGCTGAAGATGGCAGAGACAGAATGCTCACTGAGCCTCTCTAGTCAGCCACCCTACCCAAAACGTAGAGAACTCAAGGTTCAGTGTGAGATTCCATTCAAGGAAATAAGGCAGAAGAGTAATAGAGGATGCCCAATGTCCTACTCTGGTCTCTGCACCTTATACATGGATTATCACACACATGCAAACACGCACATGTGCAAGCACACAGCACATAACAAAGGAATAATTTGTTTATATGTGAGGTATTATTTGTCTGTTCAGCTTTCACAAGTCTCTAAAATTGTGATCTCATTCATTAAACCATATTTACTTTTTGAAAGATATTTTATTTATTTGCAAGCAGAGAGAGAAAGGAAGATGGGAATAAATGGATGTACCCAGAACCTCTAGCCACTGCAAACAAACTCCAGACATATATGCCACTTTGTGCATCTGGCTTGACATGGATCCTGGGGACTTAAACTTGGGTCGTTGAGTTTTGTAGGCAAGTGCCTTAACCATTGAGCAATCTCTCCAGCCCCATATTTACTTTTGATTTTCTCAGACTTTCTGTTTTGAGATCAGCCTGTTTTCACATTCCATGTGTAATTCATTCTCCATCCCATCTTCTTTTCTGTTGCCTGGAAGACCCATGCACCTCTACCATGAATGTTCTACTTATATTTTAAGTCTTGAATACAAGCCCAGTTCTTCCCCTGCAATAACTCCCAGGTAATCTAACCATACAATTTATTCTTATAAGCTAATGGGGGTAGGGAGAAAACAAGTCAAAAGGTAACATCTAATTAGAATACAGGGCTGGAGAGATGGCTTAGCGGTTAAGGCACCTGCCTGCAAAGCCTAAGAATGCTTGTTTACATCTCCAGGTCCCACGTTTTAGTCAGATGCAAAAGTGACACAAGCGCGCAATGTCGCACATGCGCACAAGGGGGCGCACATGTCTGTAGTTCACAGAGCCTGAAAAGGCCCTGGCGCACCCATTCTCTCTCCTCTTCCTTGCTCCCTGTCTCTATCTCTCTCAAATTAAAAAAAAAAATTAGAATACAATGTTCAAAACATGTCACAACATAACTGATGACAAGAAAATGCACAGCAAAAGGACCAAGAAGAGTAAAATCATTCATAGTCATTAATAAATTAACTTGATTCCTCAAAATTATGATATAAAGGTCTGACAAATTAATAAGGCCTTCTATGAATATGTTTGCATGCATACATGGTGCTCTCCATGTACTATTGAACAGATGTCTGAGTAACATTAATTTTCACCCACATGATTTGTTTTCTTTTTGCTTTTTGTTTTTGAGGCAGGGTCTCTCTCTATCCCAGGCTACACTAGAACTCATGGAGATCCTCCTACCACAGCCTTCTGAGTGCTAGGACTAAAGCTATGTACCACATGGTACATAGCAACCACATGATGTTTATCAGAAGAAATCAAACTGTAGAATCACAACAAAGAGCACTAAATGAACACAAATCTACTCCCAAGACATGAATGAAGTTCTCAGAGAAAAGCTAAAGTCTTAAACACCTCCATTAATAAAAGGATGAAAGTTGTTTTACAAAGTTAGAAAAAAATAAAACACAGAAACATGGAAGAACCAATTTTTCTTTTGTGTGTGTTGTTGTTGTTCTTGTTTTTCAGGTAGGGTCTCACTCTAGCCCAGGCTGACCTGGAACTTACTCTGTAGCCCCAGTCTGGGCTTGAGCTCATGGAAATGCTCTGACCTCAACCTGCAGAGTACTGCAATTAAAGGCATGCACCTCCATGCCCAGCTACTCTTTAGGTTTTTTGTTGGCAGTGACAAGGATCAAACTAAGGACCTTGGGCATGCCAGGCAAGTACTTTATCACCAACCTATGTCCCCAAACCCTATTTTTCCTTTACTTTTTTTAAAAAATATTTTTATTTATTGATTTGCAGGGGATAAACATGCCAGAGCTTCTTGCTGTTGCAAACAAACTCCACATGCATGTGCCACTGGATGCATCTTGTTTGACATAGGTATTGAGGAACTGGACCTAGGCAGTCAGGTTTTTTAAGCAAGCGCCTTTAATCACTCATCCATCTCTCTAGACCCCTATTTTTCTAAGAAATTAACATACCCACCTTATCTAAATAACTAAAATCCAAGCGGATTCTGCTTTAAATATAAGTGAACCCCACAGTTACAGCCAGTGCAATTAAAAGAATGAATTAAGAGGCATCACATTGAAGAAAAGAAGGCAAAATGATGGTAACATGAAGAAAATACACTAGCCAGGCACAGTGGCCCACACCTTAAATCCCAGCACTCAAGAGGCAGAGGTAGGAGGGTGGCTTTGAACTCATGAACTATGAGACTACATAGTGAATTACAGGACAGCCTGGGCTAGAGTGAGACCCTACTACTTCGAAAAACCAAAAAGAAAAAAGAAAATACACTTACATGCTGGGCAAACCCAAAGGAATGAGAGAGAAAATATTCAGAAAGATGGCCTTGTTCCCAATTTTACATTAAAAAAATTGAACACCTCTCTCAAAAAAAAAATCTAGTTAGGCAAAATAGAAGCACAGAATAGCAAGAATATACATGAAATCTCTAGGAATGAGCAAGGAATAAACATTTATTAAAGAAACTAGTTTTAAAATTTTACCATGGGAGATGGAAAAGTCAGTGCCAAAGAGTATTCAGTTCATAAATCCAAAATCATTTGACTTATCCAAATGGCACAAATTATTTTTTAAAAAATATGTAAACTAAGATATTCTTTTTAAAGAGTGAAGAGTTTGTCTTATTAATTTAAATATATATTCAAAGGCCTCAATGAACAAAACAGATAGTTGTTGGTGAAATAACTAGTGAAACAGAAAAGTCTAAAAATAGATCCAGATATGAGGACGTTCTGACATCAGAAGTAGAGGATTCTCAGTGCTAATGCAATGGTTAAATTAGGCCATACCCCTACATCTCATTTCTCCTACACAAAGCAGAATCTGTATAGATCAAAGATTTAGATGTTCAAGGCAGAGGCACAGCACTATTAAAGAAAACAAGGATGAATTTATCATGAAGTCAACAAGGTAAAAATTCTATACCATAAAAAACTCAATAGATGAAGTGAAATATTTTTGAAATCTTTTGTATAATAATGAAAACAAAGTCAAGGGCTGGAGGGATGGCTTAGCAGATAAGGCATTTACCTGAAAAGCCAAAAGGACCCAGGTTTGATTTCCCAGGACCCACATAAGCCAGATGTACAAGGTAATGCATGCATTTGGAGTTCACTTGCAGTGGCTGGAGGCTCTAGCATATCCATTTTATCTCTCTCTCTCTCTCTCTCTCTCAATAAATAAATAAATTAATTAATTAATTAATTAATAAAATACCTCCCAGGCACCAGGTATTTTTAAAAAACGAAGTCAAAAGATGACACACTGACAAGAAACATTTGTAGCATATATAGGCAAAAAAGCTAATGTCTCTAATACATACAAAGTCTCTGCAAATCCATCAGACTAAAGCCACCCAGGAGCAAGTAGGCAGACACTATATACGTATACAATAAATGAAAGCAGTAAAACCAGTCTTGGAAGAGTTTTTAAAACTGGCCAAGGGCTGGAGAGATGGCTTGGCAGTTAAGGCGCCTGCCTGCCTGCCAAGCCTAAGAATGCAGGTTCCAATCTCCAGGTCCCACGTTTAGCCAGATGCAAAAAGTGATGCAAGGGCGCAATGCCGCACTTGCCCACAGGTGGGCACACGTGTCTGGAGTTCGCTCACAGCAGGTGAGAGGCAACTGCCACGCCCATTCTCTCTCTCTCAAAAAAAAAAAAAAAAAAAAAAAAAAACCTGGCCAAATAGCTGACTGCTTTTTTCATCATTCTTGGACTTCTAATACAAGATTTTAAGATATCACAGAGTATAAAATTTAATCAAGACAAAATTCAATATAAGAGGGCAAGCTATAAGTATTTATATTGAATACTTGAACATTCACTTTTAAATACAGACAAGATTTCAACAAGTTGTGGTAAATCAGTCTTCTTGCTGTGGACCTGAAGAATTAGCCCCCTTCAAAAAAGTTTCTATCTAAAGGCATTAGAGAGCTATGGGGATATGAATAAAATACCCAGGGAGGAAGCTGCACGCAGGTTAAGAATACTTTCCCCCTTGATGCATTTGCTAGTTCTCAAACAGTGTTTGAAAAGCTGAAAAACTAGGCTGGAGAGATGGCTCAGCAGTTAAGGCACTGTCTGCAAAGTGTAATGACCCAGGTTCAATTCCCCAGTACCCACATAAAGCCAGAGAGGCCCATGTATCTGGAGGTTATTTGCATGGGCTTGAGGCCCTGGTGTATCCATTCTCTCTGTGTACCTCTCTTCTTTCTATCTCTCTCTTCTTGTAAAGAGATAAATAATATTTTCTTTAAAAAAAAAAAAAGCTGAAAAACTGAGCCCCAATCATGCAGGTGGCAGTGAAGCTGTGGTGGTTCCTCCTACTCTTACACATGGGTGGACACAAACTGGAGTTGGAAAGCCCTGGTGCTCAGGCAGGGTCCCCAGGATGCATTCTAGAAGGAGCACTTTTCATTATAGTAGTAAACAAGTTTCCTATTAACTAATAAAGCTCTCTCTACTACTTCTCTCACTTCCACAGGAAAAAAAAAAAAGCTCAGTATTTTATGATATGTGGTATGTTAATATTTGATATATTGACAATGTTTGAAGATTTAGAAACCCAAACTAAGAAATAATCCCTCATTTTGGGAAATCACTTTGGGGTTTTCTTAAATAATGTCTGTGGTGTGTTAAAATACCATATATCAGTCCTAGCACTGTGTTCATGACATGTAGGGTTCTCACTCTGCTAACTTTTCAAACTTCTCCACATGTGTCTGTGTCACAGGCAAAGTAAACTTGCTAGAATTTCACAGAATCAGTATGCTTTCACAAAGCTTGCTACATAGTCATAGGTCATACTGCTTTCATTTAAGCTACCCTATCAACTCCATTAGCAAAGGGGCCCTTTCAGTCAAACAAAAGCACTTAAGGGTAGAGCTTCAGTGGGCATTCAGGTGAGATGACAGGGTACAATCTGTCCATTTGGAAACTACAAGCAAGTATGCATGGCTATAAAAGAAAGAAAATCCTCTGAAGCCTGACACTGGGCCCCTACCGCTTGTACTGGTAATTCCCATAACCAACCTCCTTCCTACCTACTGTGGGGTTTGTTTGTTTCTTGAGGCAAAGTCTCTCTATGTGGCTCCAGATGGCCTTGATCCTCCTGCCTCAGTCTCCACAACTCTGAAATTACAGATATGTCTGATCTTTTAATTGTGAAGCTGACCTAAATCCCTGTGGGAACCCCTGTGGACAGTAGGAGGGGCATCTCACTATCTGGATGAGCACATCTATAGCAAGGTCCATTTTCCTGGCTCTTCTTTGTCACAACCACCTTTCTTTGCCCTCAATTCTGAAAATTACAAATGAAACCTATAGGCTGAAAATGCTCATATACAGAGACAATGTGCCAACTAATCACAAGGGATGAGAGAATAAAATACCCCATTTCATCTCTCTTAAGTTTCCTACTTTCATCTATGAAACATAGCAATACTTGGAAGGTTGCGGTGGATCTTAAAGCCTTAGGTTTTAAGAATGATCCAAGCTCAGCCTATAGGACATAGAAATCCTCACACTCCTAATTTCTAGCTTCTTCAGATGAAACTTTTAAAATACAGATGCTATTCAATATTTACCCTAAAACAGAGCAATATCTAACACTGTTACTATGATACAAGCCACTATAATAACTCTTTCAAAAGTTAGTTAAGCAAAAGGAACGCGAAGGAATAAAATTCTCTTGTCTTGCCCAATGGTGACTTTTAATTAGCTTTCTCACCAGCTGTGGGGCCCAAAAAGCCCTTGAACATCAAATATCCACATTGAGCTTTACATAATAGGATGTGCCTATCTTTCCAATGTCCCTAAAAGGCATCTGCATGAACTATATGACAAGGGAAGCCAGGTACATTCACGGACCATGAAGAGTTCTAAGCTTTATGAGAGAGGTATAATGCCTCTGGAATTTAGAATCTGTCATTCACCACCACCACCACCACCCCCCAAAATTGCTGGTGAATATTCTGGGCTAACCGCATCACTGATGACAGTCTGGTAAAATTTCTCAGGTCAATCGTTTTCAGAATAAAGCCAACATCAGACCTTCAAACTGTACTCCTAGAGTAAATGCTTTGACAAAGCTAAATGAATAAGAGAATATAAAGAACTTCAGATGAAAAGTTGTAGATCACACAACAGATTTGTAGTACAGTGTGTGTTAGGGTTGGATCTGGCTGCATGTAACAAAGACCTGGGTAATCATGGCTAATCAAGAGAAAAGGCTGTGTCTATCTTTTAAATGACAATGAAATTCCTCTAATATTTAAACTTCTTTTGTTAGAATTTAATTTTAGAGACTATGCCTTCTACGTTACCCCTCCCCTGATTTTGACATGGGATAAGTGTGAAGCCAAATTTAGAGTTCCAACAAAATGCAAGACCTTGACCAAAGTAGGTACTGTTTACTACCTTCTATCACCCCTGCTGTCCTTGCTGTCAGATGGACTGAGGTGAACAAAAGGGGCTACATGAAATAGAAGAGAAGGAAACTAAATTCCTTCCCCAAAGCCTGGGGAGTGGCACTTTTTCCCTTTATCATTTTACACATATGTGAGAAGCTAGGCTCACAGTATTAATGTGCTTAGAGAAGACTCAGCCCATGCCCATGGGACAGCAGAGTAAAAGAGGGAATGGTGGGAAGGAAAGAGGCAAATGGCATGCTAACAAAGTGCTGATGTAGTTAGAGAAGTCCATGGGATAGGAAAGCAAAAGAGGGAACTGGGGAGAAGGTTAGGGTAGGGAGACAAAAAGATTGCATCTCTCATATGCAAAACCTACATTTACCACATACACCCATACTATATGACAATTATGCAATTGGGGCAGGAAGGGGACCATGAAGAGATGGGGGAAGGTACTGAAGAGGTTCCAATAAGAGCAAGATATAATGATATATGTATGCAAATGTCATAACAAAATTATTTAAGATTTAATCCATCTAAAAGCTTATTTACATTTCATGTATAACTTATCTGATACCCCAAATATTATTAACTTTGTTGGTTAGCTCATTTGGTGAAAACCATCATGTAATCAAAGGTTTCAGATTGAACACTTGAAGCACACCAGCCAAATGTAAAAAAAAAAAATTGTCAATGCCTACATGAAGAAAAATATTACAGAGCAAGTAGACTTGTTTATTCGTTTGACAAAAATACAGCCAGAAAAAAAAAAATACAGCCAGATACCATATTGAGTGGTCAAAGCAAAAAATTGAGGGCTAGAGAGATATCTTAGTGGTTAAGGTGCTTGCCTGTGAAGCCTAAGGACCCAGATTCAATTCCCCAGTACCCACATAAGCTAGATACACAAGGTGCCACATGCATCTGGAGTTTGTTTGCAGTAGCTGGAGGCCCTGGTCCACCCATTCTTTCTGTCAATCTGCCTTTATCTCTCTCTCCCTCTCTCTCTCCCTCACTCCCTCTCTCAATAAATAAATAAGGATAAATCAAGTTAGGAACAAGACAAGAGAGGCTTCCTAGAAGAGATGAGATCATATTTGAAAAATGTCAATAAATTGGCCGAGCAAAAAAGTAGGAAATTATCCCACTTTGAAAAACAAAAAAACAAAAAAAAAAGGTAGGAAAATAATAAGAGCAGAGCTAAAATCAGAAGAGAAAAAAACATTTATCATGGAAGAACTACAAGCAGCATGTTACTAGGACATAAAAATTTGAGGGTGTAATGAAAGGACAAAGATGTCATCTTAATATTTATATTCAAAATAGTTTTGATCAAATTACTATTAATAGTTCAATCTAATATTCATGTTCAATATTATTAGTAGTAAACTGTTATTAAATTGTTGAAATTCTCCTTTTTCACTACTTGATTTAAAATACTTCTTTTGCCATTTGATATGATGAACTTCTTGTAGATATTAAAAAGATTATTTTAATTTTTATATACTTGAAAATACCTTTTATAAAATAATTATTTTATATTATGAATGTTTGGGGGTGTTTTTTGGGTCATTTCTTTAAAACAGGGCACTGAACCCAGGACCTCACACATACTTGCTTACCATATCAAAATAATTACACAGCTAGGCATAGTAGTGCACACCTTTAATCCCAGCACTCAGAAGGCAGAAGTAGAAGGATCATCATGAGTTCAAGGCCAGCCTGACACTACATAGTGAATTCCAAGTCAGCCTGTGTTAGAGTGAGACCCTATTTCAAAAAAAAAAAATCAATTCCATTAACAAATCCATGAAAATGGACATGTTTTGACTACCACACTACAAGGACTTTTAATGTTAAATAAATTTTAAAATTTTATAATGGGACTGATGGGTAAGATGGTGGCGTAGTAGCCATACCAAGTTAGCCTAGAGGAAGAAATAGGTAGAAAAACTGCAAAATACACTCTTCTACCAAAAAGTGAAGGTGTATAAGGAATTATAAAACACAGCAGAGAAACAGGAGAGACCCAGAACTTCTAGCAAGCAGGAAGCACAAAAGTGGCTCCTGCTACTGTGCCAGCAGCCCCTATCCATGCACCCACCCAGGTACAGCACAGAGTCTCAGGAGCAGAAGCCAAGTGAAGGGATTTTCCACTGACAGCCTTGTTGCAAAGTCAAGAAACTTGAAGGGGAAGACAGAAGGGACTAGCTGAGCAGTTGCTGAAGGAGATCACAAACTGGACCAGTTGAGCGGATCCTGAACAACTCCAGGTACCCTGCACAGCCTCCCTTCTCCCATCCACCAGTACTGCAAACCACTAGAGAACTTATTCACCCCCCAGCCTACACCATATCCAGCACACGGATCATAACACCAGATCCAGCTACCAAAGCAGCTTATCCAAATCCACAGCGCAACAGAGGGACTGAAGTGCGCACTCAACACTGGTGAGATTGGAAGCCATTTTGAAAGTAACAGGGCCTACTTACACAAAAGCAGGTACATAGGACTGCACTGGAAGTGCTAACCATACCTTCCATGTCAGGGCAGGTTGTGTTAGATTTGATTGATGTAGTCTTGGTAAGATTTACTATTCTTTAATAAGCTGTATTTTAGTGTTGACTATTGTCTTTGACATTTCATGATTTGTAGGGCCTTTGTCTTTTTCCTGTCATTACTGGGAGGCAGGGTCTGACTTGGTCCCAGACTGACCTGGAACCCATTCCAGACCAGAAATCTCAGCTTTCCAGTTGAAAAGATTAAGGGTGTGGGCAACCTAAGAGACACTGACTTTATTAGATTATCTGTTTTTTAATTTTTTTGTTTTTATTTTATTTGAGAGCAACAGATAGAGAGAGAGAGAATAGGCATATCAGGGCCTCCAGCCTCTGCAAATGAACTCCATTTGCATGCGCCCCCTTATGCATCTGGCTTATGTGAGTACTGGAGAATCAAGCCTCAAACTGGGGTCCTTAGGCTTCCCAGGCAAGTGCTTAACCACTAAGCCATCTCTCCAGTGCTTATCTGTTTGTTTTAATCCCCACTCTTGCATAAATACTCTGCTCTGGTTTTTATTGAATATGTATATTGCTCAGTTGGATTTCAGAATTTGCCAATAATTTGCTCCACCCAGCCTACTAGAATATTTGAATAGCAGGCAAATTCAACATCTAGGGTTACTTCTGGTATTACTCTGGGAGTATAAAAGTCATACCTGGCACTTTAAAGTCCTATCCTGAATATATATAAAGTTGGATTTACATGACTAAGAATACTGCAGGTAATTAGAAAACCCAAGCATCAAATTAACTCAAGATAAACTCTACATTATAATAAAAGAAACACAAAAAATCAAAATGATAGAATTCCACAAAAAATTAAATATCCATCAGAAATGACCTCTGGTGACACTGATTTAGATGAAATGCCTGATAAAAGATTTCAAAAAAAAAAAAAAGATTATATCTATGCTCAAATCAAAGAAGAAAACAAAGGAATCAAAGAAGAAACCAAACTCCTGAAGGAATCCCAAGAGAACATAGGAAACCAACTAAATGAAATAGCAAGATCACTACAAGACATGAGTAAGGAAATAGAAATAATGAAAAAAAATACCAATCAGGAATACTAGAAATGAAAAACAGAGTAAGTCAAATAGAAAACTCTACAGACAGCTAAAAACAGATTTATACAATGCAGTTCTATTCAGCAGTAAAGAAAAACAAAATTATGAAATTTGCAGAGAAATGGATGGATCTGGAAAGAATTATACTTAATGAGGTAACCCAGGCCCAGAAATCCAAGTGCCACATGTTCTCTCTCGTATGTGGATCCTAACTACAAATGTTTAGACTTGTATGGGAGTTGGAATAAAACTTAGTAGCAGTGGCCAGTAAGCTAGAAAGAGGCTATAAGGGAGGGAGGAGGGGAGAGAACTTAAGGGGATGGTATTGCATATATGCAAGTAGATAAATGATTACTGGGGGGTGGAAAAGCCTAAGTGAGGTCAGGGGAAGAGATTGAATAAAGGAAGGGGGGATTAATTAAAATCTAACTGGGTATGAATAAGCCACATGGAAACCTACTGTTTGGACAATGGCACACCCAGAAGCCATAGATTATTACTAGACAATTTTCAGTGCCGGGGAGCTGTTGGCCAGGGAGGTCCCTGATACTCCCAAAACATTATAGGCCATTGCTAAGGCTCTTGATTTCCCACCAGGAATAGGTAATACCCTATTGCTGAAGACTCTACATGTTAGGGCTGCAAGGCCACTGAAAAGTCCTGCTGGAGCTAAGCTAAAAACATCCTTCCAGTAGACCATCTGACAGAAAGCTGGAAAAAGCTAAGCTGCATGAAGGTCTATGGAAGAGAATGAAGTCATCAGTGGATATAAACATTAGTGGTCACTACAAGCCTTAAGCATGGCTAACCAGGCCAAATGAACCAAGGTGTGAAACAGTGGCATGTCTGTTATGGGGAAACTGCTATTTGCAGTGCATAATAACCTAATATGCTTTCTTTAAAAATTCACATTTGTTCTTTTTGTATTTTATCTTTTCTGAATAACTGTAGTCAGTATTATGAAGATGAGCTGCTGTCTGAGTAGACATGGAGTGAGTTGTGGGAATAGCACAGGGGCCTGCTCACCAGGGCTCCTGGCTTTACACTGGGCCTGATGACCTGCTTCTGGTCAGACTAAATGTACAACAAATGGAAAACAATAGCTGGAAGAATATGCTCCTGGTGTTCTGCCTCACACCTCAAGGTTCTCAAAAGAAATGAGTGGGAAGAAGAAACAGCCATGGTGCCAGGAACTCTGAACAGCAATTAAGCTGCTCTTAGAAATGAGAACCAAAAGGAGCTTTGGGACCTGTCATACCCACAGCAGGATGCACCTGGCAGTATGGTCACAACACTAAGGCCCTGCTGCTTTGTCAGCATCTTGCACCTCTTTTCTAGCAAGAAGAAACTGACACCATTAACAGTACCAAATTCCTACCTAAAGGCTAACAAATCCTAACAAGCTAAAAAATACGCTTAATAGGGGTATACCATTTTTCTGTCACCATCCCACTCCCAAAACAGAAAACCAGTTATGATAGCTTAAATGAAAACTATGTCCCCCATAGCCTTAGGGAGTTTTTTAAATTAAGATTAAACTTCCTACTTAAGTCTCCCTTGCTGGAGAGGGTGTGTCACTGGGGGAAGATCTTGAGTCCACCCCTAAAAGGTAGGTTGAGAGCCAGTTTCGAGCTTTGGCTATTTGTGCATGCTGGTACTGGCATCTCTCTCTCCTGTGGATGGTGAATTGAGCCATCTTATTCTGCCATGGTAAAGCTTCCCCTGGATTCAGTAAACCTGAAATAAACCTTTTCTACCATAAGCTGCTTTTGGTCTGGAATTTATCCCACCAATGAAAAGGTAACTACAACAGAAAAATTGGTATCGAGAAGTGGGGTCATTGCTGTGATGAATCTGACCATGTGGGTTTTGGTCATTTGGAATGTGTTTGCAGGAGGAATATGGAAGGATTTGGCACTTTGGACTAGAGAACCCTTGCAGTGCTATAAGCAAAGCTTGATGGGCTATTCTGGATAGAGTTTGAGAATACTAAATGCATAGAGAATTGTGGATTGTAAAGGCTTGGCTTATAAACTTTCAAAGGGGTAGAAGAGAACTTTGTTGGAACTGGGCTACTTTCAAAAAGGCTGGTTGTTCACCATCTGTGCTCTGAGAATTTGATCAAAGTTGAGTTTAAAAGTAATAGAGCCAGGCGTGGTGGCACACGCCTTTAATCCCAGCACTTGGGAGGCAGAGGTTGGAGGACTGCCATGAGTTCAAGGCCACCCTGAGACTACATAGTTAATTCCAGGTCAGCCTGGGCCAGAGAGAGACCCTACTTTGAAGGAAAAAAAAAGTAATAGACTGGTGTGCTTGACAAATATATAGATCAGAAATATATGAAAGATAATATAGTTTATCAAGGGAATAAAGAAAGTTTGAAGTTGAAGGCAGAGAGACTGGTTTTAGGTTACTTAACCTGCAATTGTTAAGCAAATTACCACCATCAAGGGAATGTTTGCTAAATGTTTGCATTGGGACAATGGAAAAGACACCCTGAGGGTGAAACCCACCCATGAAAGGCACAAGCTAATAGGAATACAAGTTCTTGTACAAGGTAGAGGCATGATGCAAGAATTCTAAAGGAAAGAGTTTCCACGCTGGTTAAGGTGCATTCCTGCAAAGCCAAAGGATCCAGGTTTTATTCCCCAGGATCCTTGTAAGCCAGAAGCACGAGGTGGCACATGCATTTGGAGTTCGTCTGCAGTGGCTGGGGGCCCTAATGTACCCATTCTATATCTCTGACTATTTCTATATCTCTCTCAAATAAATAAAAATAAAAAATAAAGGAGTTTCCTGTTCTTCAAGGTCAAGTGTTATTCCCCACGGATTTACAAATTTGGTTATGCTGCCCACCTGGTATTTATTTTAAAAGCATGAAAAATGCAGGGAAGCAAGTCATGAAGCATACATTGTTCCAAGAACTCGTGAGATATGGCAATATGAAACAAGGTAGAAATCCCTGTAAGAAAGTCCAGCGATGCCATTGTATGAAACTGAACCAGTTTCAGGAGCCAGAGATGCAACAATGTAATACAGGATTGGGAGACATGTGTAAATGCCAATACCCATGTAAATCCAGATGCACAAAGTGGCACATGCACCTGGAGTTCGACTGCAGTGGCAAGAACATCCATACTCTTTTTTGCTTGCTTGCTTTCTCTCTCTCTCCCCCCCACCTCTAATGCATATATTAAAGGTAAGTCCATTAAGAGTAATAGGTGATTTTTTTCAATAGAAACTCTAAAAGCCAGAAGGGCTTGGAATAGAGTATTTCAAGACCACATGTGTCAACCCAAAGGACTAAGTCCAGCAAAATTATCACCATAATAAAACAGAAAGTGGGCTGGAGAGATGGCTTAGTGGTTAAGTACTTGCCTGCAAAGCCAAAGGACCCAGGTTCAATTCCTCATGACCCATGTAAGCCAGATGCACAAGGTGGCACATATATCTGGAGCTTGTTTGCAGTGGCTGCTGGAAGCCCTGGTACACACATATTCTCATTCTCTCTCTCCATCCCTCCCTCCCTCCCTCCCTCTTCTCTTTCTCTCAAATAAATTAATTAAAAAAAGAGAAAATATTTCCATGATAAAAGCTAGCTAAATGAGTATGTGAGCACTAAGCCAGCTCTACAGAGAATACTGGATGGAATGCTTTGCACTAAAGAGAATAAACTTATCCAAGAGGCCACAGGAGAGAAAATAATCAAAGCTCATAAACAGTTATTAAAGCAAATGAAGATCAAGCAAACACCATACTCCACAAAATCATCAACATGACAAATTAATTCACACCTTTCAGTAATAACTGAATATCAATGGATTCAATTCCTGAACCAAAAGACACAGAATAACAAGCTGGATCATTAAAAATGATCCATCCTTTTGTTGTCTTCAAAAAACTCACCTTACTTCAAAGACAGATATCACCTCAGGGTGAAAGGATACAAAAAGACAATGCAAACAAATGAAAACAGGAAACAAGTAGGTGTGTCTATTCTAATATCTGACAAATAAACTTCAAACCAAAAGTAACGAGAAGAGATGAAGAGGCCACTTCATGCTGATCAAAAGAACAACTCCCTGAGACAACATTACACCCTAAACATATACATACCAAACAGAAATAAAAATGGCCAACAATCATTTTTTTTTAAATGCTCAACATCTTTAGCCATCAGGGAAAATGTAACTTAAAATTACTTTAAGAGTCTATCTCACTCTGGTTAGAATGGCTATCATCAAAAAATCAAATGACAACAAATGCTAGCAAGGGTGTAGGGAAAGAGGAACACTCACTCACTGTTGTCTTTTACCCCCTCCCCTAATCCCTTCCTTATTCTCCCTCCAAGCTTCATTCTAGCTATCTCTACTACTCTACTACTGACTCTTAGTATAACTTGAAGAAAATCTAAATATTCAAAGTCAGGATCTGCATATGAGAATAAAACATGTGGTATTTGTTTTTCTGAGCCTCAGTACCTCACTTAGTATAAGTTTTTTTTGATCCATCCACTTTCCTGGAAATCTTATCATTTCATTTTTCTTTATCTGAATCAAACCCCATTGTATAATTACTACAATTTCATTATCCATTCATTAGTTGATGAGCATCGAAGCTAATTCTATTTCCTAGCAATTGTGAATAGAGCAGCACTAAACATGGAAGAGCAAATATCTATATAGTAAATTATAGAGTCCTTAGGTTATATGCCCAGGAGTTGTACATTGATCTATGATTGATCTATTTGTAGGTTTTAGGGAAACCATACTGATTTCCATAGTGGTTGTCCAGTTTACACCCACTAACAGTTGACATTTTGTGGCTTGACTACATATCAGCCCAATATCAGCCTCAGATGTTCCACGGACTTCCTTCTGCATTTCTGTCAGCCAAACTTCTCTAGTCTCTGAGGAGACTAATCACTGAGGAGGGCCACACAATGTGATGAGACTGTGTACATCCCCAATTACTGAGGCCCACATTGCTTTTTTTTTCCTGTTAATCTAGTTACCATCTAGTAGTAGAACTGGAGAGAGCTAGAGGGCCCAAAGATGGCTACTGTGTTTAATCTATTTCATTTATCTGCTGAAATAATTCCTTTTAAAAATGTAACACTGATTCAGAGATTTGCTTCAGTGAAAGCATTTCCTATTGTTAACCAGTACACAAATTTAGTTGTTAGATTTCCAATTAAAGAAAGTATTTTCTTAGGTAATTTTTCTCTCTAAAACTATGTTCCAAAAGTATAAGCAATTCTAAAAAACTAAAGACTGAGCTGGAAAGATGGCTCAGCAGTTAAGGTGCGTGCCTGTAAAGCACAACAATACGAGTTCAGGTCCCCAGTGCCCACTTAAAGCCAGATACACAAAGTGGAGCATGTGTCTGGAGTTCGTTTGCAGTGGCCAGAGGTCCTGTGTACCCATATTCTCTCTCTCCTCTCTCTGCATGCAAATTAATAAATTAATTTAAAAAACAACTAAGGATCCTCAAGTCACACAGTATGGTTATTTTTTACACTCAAGCACAAAGTCATGTGCAAATGACAACAGGGAATCTAAATAACAGTTCTAATGAAGTGCACAGTGAGAATGCCAAGGTCACAATTACCCTTGTCCTATATCTACATCTGTATTTGAAACCAACCTCTCCTCTGCTTTTTTCTGAAAGCTGTTTTCTAGGGCTATGCAATTATAATGCTTCTATTGGGAATGAGACTTGAAACCCTTTGGGACCTCAAAGATCATTTTTCCACAAAGTCACATTATGCTGAAATGTTCTGAACTATCTGAGATTACAGCCATTCTAGTGTAAAAAAATACAACAGAGTTTCAGAAACTAAAAAATGTTTGATACAAAAGTCTGATTGTATAGTTATTAAGTCAAGAAAGAATATCATTTTGGTGATATATTATCTTTTCTTTCTTAAAAATATTTATTTATGGGCTGAAGAGATGGTTTAGCAGTTAAGTTGCTTGCCTGTAAAACCTAAGGACCCAGGTTAGAACCCCAGTATCCATGTAAGCCAGATGTGCATGATGGTGCAGGCATCTGGAGTTCATTTGCAGTGGCTGGAGGCCTTGGTGTACCCATTCTCTCTCCCTCTCCCCCCCCCCCAACATTCTCTGTCAATCATCTATCTGCCTTCTTTCTTTCTCTCTCTCAAATAATTTGAGAGTAAAAGCAAGAGACAGAGAGACCAAGCAAGAAAGAGAGAGAAGCCGGGCGTGGCACACACCTTTAATCCCAGCACTCAGGAGGCAGAGATAGGAGGATTGCCATGAGTTCAAGGCCACCCTGAGACTACATAGTGAATTCCTGGTCAGTCTGAGCTGGAGCAAGACCCTTCCTTGAAAAACCAGAAGAAAAAAGAAAAAAAAAAGAGAAAAAAAAAAAAAA
>PVKW010019637.1:0-16165 GCA_004027895.1 Orientallactaga bullata
CTCCCCTCCCCCCCCACAAACTTTGATGAGTTTTGAGACTCCCCATTATCCACAGCTAAGAAAAAAAATAAGAAAAAATGAGAAAAGGAGCGGCCCACATGTTTTCTCTTTTTTTCCCTGTATTCTCTCACTTAATTTCTCAGTTTTTCTGATTCCCTCCTGAATGTTGCTCTGGCATATATTACGTTTAAATGTGCTTTTGAGACAGTATAATTGTTGTGTTTTACTGGTGTCTGGGATATGCTTTCATTGTTGGCATATGATTCTACACACTATTTTCTTTTTCAGATTTTCACATCTTTTTGTCTCAATCCTTCATCATCGTTTTTCTGTGAAATTAAGTTTTCTGAACTTCAGGAAGGAAGGCTTGTACAAAGATCATTTTCATTGCAGAGGACTCTACAGTAGCCTTG
The DNA here is from genome assembly GCA_004027895.1 of Orientallactaga bullata. Classification (NCBI taxonomy): domain Eukaryota; kingdom Metazoa; phylum Chordata; class Mammalia; order Rodentia; family Dipodidae; genus Orientallactaga; species Orientallactaga bullata. The sequence continues at coordinate 414 of PVKW010019637.1, forward strand.
CCAATAGACAGTGCGAGGTGCTCAAAGTACAGTGCCTCCTGTCTGAGCGCTCCTGGTTCTGCGCCCATCTCGGTGGATCTCCCTGCTCTCCACCTGCCTTGCCCTTGTTTGGCTCCTTCCTCCTCCCAGCAGTCTCCCTCACTGTGAGGCTTTGCCCTGGAAGCCCATGGGGTACCGGCTGCTCCAGCCTCTGCCCCTCTCTTCCACAAAACTCCCACACTCACCCTCCCAGTTATCATCACATCTCTCAAACTGGCTTCCCAAGACTACGTTCTGGCTATTTGGGGGTTCTCTTGTTCCCAAGCCAGTGTGCATGCACCTCTTTTCTTCCTTCAGCTTCCTCCCGCACAGACAACAAGCCTTCTCCTGTTCATGTTGAAATCTGTGAAAAACTGTGGCCCCTCTGTTTGGTGTAAATCTCACCCCTGAATCTGAGTTTTGCAATCCCATTTTTTCTGAGTTCTTAAGGAGTGATCTGGAGAGATTCAAAAATTATGGCCAAGTACTTTGTTTTTAAACCCTGTTCCTGTGAACTTCTTAATCTTTGTTCTCTACTTACAGAAGTCAGCCATCATGGGATGGACTTTAAAATTGCCAAGCATCTACCTACTCTCTTGAGGACATCCAGAACCACTACCCATCTCTCCCAGAAGTGTTCAAGCACCGAAAGGTGTCAGATACTTTATGCTGAGTCTAACATAATACTATAAAACTTCAGTAGCTGAAACCCAAATACAACACCTTCCTTGTACTTAGTACCCCCCCTGAACCTCCCTTTCCCAATAGCCCACTCCTAATCCAGAATTGGACTGATGAGAAATAATCAAAGATCATTACTAGGCAGTCAGATGACAGCCAAGCGCCTAGACTGGAGAAGCTAGAGTGGACAGTACGGACAGAGTCCTCTCCCTGGTGAAACATCTCTAAAGGAAGAAGTGGAAGCTAGCTCCTGGGTGTTTCAGGCAGGAGCTCTGTATGTGCCCTTCCTAGAATCCTCACTACTTTTACAGAAATTTCACTGGGGAATACAGCTAGTACTAGTCATAATCCACTTCCTTGGAGTTCTATAATTTAGCATAATGCGTTTTCCTCATCAACATTTTTGGCATTTAAAAGTAACGTTGACTTTTTTTTTTTAATTGCACATTTTCATCTTACCATCTTCCCCTGAGCTTTTGGAATGTTAGAGCTGTATTCTGGCCCTGTCTTCTTGGATTACCTCACCTAGTTTAGGCCTCCTGGACGTAAGGCTAAGATAAGGTATCCGCACTTGACAGCCTTATATCTGTGGCTGAAGCCAATTAAGTCAAACTGCTCTGGGGCTGCCTTGGGAAGTGGCAGGCTTGAAGTTTAACAGCTTGATGAACAAACAGTGGAGTTGCCGTCACACTTGAGTTATGGTCTGTTTAAATCTGAAATCAACTGTGACTCACTACTACCATTTCTTTGGATAAGAAAGCTCTCAGGATATCAGAAGACGACAGAGTCCTAAGGGGAGGCCTCCTGACTTCCAGGGGGACGACAGATGAAAAACATGATTAATCTGGTCTATCATGTGGGGAGAGATTTCTCCTCTAAGTCAAACCTTTGAGTACATATTAGAAATGAGTAAGTAGAAACAAAAGACATTTAAGAACTAATCTTCAGGGGATCAAAATACACCCCACTACTGGGAGGAACTGTGTATTAGTTACTTTCTCATTGCTGTGACCAAAACCCTGACAAGAAGCAACTTAAAGGGTTATTTTGTCTCACAGTTCAAGGGGATGCAGTCCATCATGGCAGGGAAAGCACGGGGCAGGAATGTGAAACACTGGTCACCTTAATCCAGTCAGGGAGCAAAAAGGGTTGCATGCCGTGACTCGGCTTTCTTTTTCAATCAGTCTAGGATCCCAACCCATAAGACAATGTTCCCATAGTTAGGGTTGGTCATCCCTCCCCTTCAGTTAACCTTATCTAGAAACTCCCTCACAGACATGCCCAGAGATGTCACCTAAGCCATCCCACACATTCACAAGCAAGATTAACCATTAGTTTCTATACTTTGCCGATCTCATTACAAAAAATAACCTGAACTAGTAGTGTATCTTCATTCCTCCACATAACAAAATTGAGATCAAGGATTCTTGAGGGGGAAAAACATGCTAGTTAGCTTGTTTTAGATGCTCGGCCATTTGGGATCACCTTACTGCCATCTTGTTCCAAATGGTAAATATAGTTTGATTCTTTGCCTCTGCCCTCTTACTTGGCAAAAACTATGGGCATTGACAATCACGTTTGGATAAATGGTCAAAGTGTATCTGTTCATCTGCCAAAGCCAGAAAATACTTAAGAGAATTCTGGGAAGGCACCAGAGTAGGAAGCATCTAGACAATAAATGTGCTGGCAGAATCCGTCTGATGCGATCATTTTGGTTATAGATTCTTGGGGAAGACTTGACAGTACATGGAGTTTAATTTTAGTCCTTTTCAGCCCTTAGCAAAGCAGTTACCCCCAAACACACACGCACATATGCACACACATACACACACACTTTTCCCCTTAGCAGGCAGCATACTTATGTTCCTGGAACAACATGCACAGAGCTTAGGAGAGCTCCAGTGAGCAAAGGGGGGAAACTGGTGAGCGGAGTTCTGATGGCTGCTTCTGATCAAGATCCAAACCAGATATTGTTGTACCTCCCCCGTGGCTGAAAGACCTCGTCCTCCAAAGTAATTTCCAGGAGGAAATTTCCAGGAGTTTTCTTCCCATCATTTTCCTTTTTCTCTTTTGGAGGCCATTCATTTAAAACTAGAACATTTGAAGCCAGGTGTGGTGGTACAAGCCTTTAATCCTAGCATTTGGGAGGCAGAGGTAGGAGGACCGCCATGAGTTCAAGGCCAGCCTGAAGACTAAATAGTGAATTGAATTCCTGATCAGCCTGGGCTAGAGTGAGACCCCACCTTGGAAAAAAAAAAAACAAAAAACTAGAACATTCAGAAACAGCATTACCACTGGGGGAAAATGAGAAACCAAATGCACATGCTCAGAAAAAAAAGAAAAAAAAAAAAGCCCCAAGTTCAGAAAAGAAGACTTTAAGTTTATGTTGTAAAGCCAATCCCTGGACCAAAGACTGCCTGCAACAATAAATAACAACAGGCGATAACAAAAGAAAATAAGCCCTGAAGAGACTCTGATTTGCAGTCACATTAGGTTCAACTGTCCAATGTTCAGCAAAAAGCCACAAAACAGAGTTAGAGGAAAGTATGGTCTTGTCAAAGGAAAAAAAATAAATAGAAACTACCCCTGGGAGCAACAACAACAACAAGAGCCTGATGACAGATCTATGAGACAAGGGCTTTAAAACCACGGACTTGAAGATGCTCAGAGCTAAACAAAGATAGATAAAGTCATAAAATTATACTTGAGCAAAATACAAACAGCAATATAGAAAACCCTAAAAACTAAATTCAGAAACTAAACAGTAACTAAGTAAAGAATTCACTAGTGGGATTCAAAGGCAGATTTGAGCAAGCAGAGAAAAGGATTAATGAACTTGAGAATAGGACACGGAAATGACCAATTCTGAGGCATGAAAAGAAGATCAAATAGAAGTGGACACAGGAGTTGGGGAGATGGCTCAGTGGCTAAAAGTGCTACTGCACAAACCTGATGACCAGAGTTCATATCTCCAGAACCCACATAAAGCCAGATGCAAGCACATGATGGTAACCCCAATGTGCCTAGAGCAATGGGAGGTGGAGTCAGGAGGATTCCAAAGCTCTCCAGCAAGCCACACTGGCCTTCACAGCAGCAAACCCAGACCACGTCTCAAACAATGTAGAAGGTGAACACGACACCCCAAGCTTGTCCTCTGACTGCAACACACACTCTATAGTATGCATGCACCCATACATAGACACAAATACACATACATACTTACCTAATTACACACACACACACACACAGCGTAAGGAACCTAAGGGACACCATCCAGTATATCAACATACTCACTATGGCAAACTCAGGAAAAAGAAGTAGGGAGAGCATTTGAAGAAATCCTGGCTGGAAAAAATTCCAAAATCTGATAAAAGACATAAACATACAAAGTCAATACATTCTGGTAAGGTTAACTCAAAGAGACTCTCACTGAGACACATTATGATGAAACTTTCTACAGCCACAAAGACATCTGAAAGCAATGAGAGAACTGGTTTTCACCCTCAGGAAAATTTCCTTCAAACTCCTCATCAGAAATTTTTGATGCCATAAAGCAGTAGACCAATATATACAAAATACTAAAAGAAAAAGGGAGTCAACCCAAAAGCTGATATCCAACAAAGCTATTCTTCAAAAGAAATTGAGAGAGAGAGAATGGAGGAAGGGGAGGGAATGGGAGAGAAGGGGAAGAAGGAAGCTGAAACTAGACCTACCCTGCAAGAAATGCTTAAGGGAGCCTGCAAGGTGAAATGAAGCCACAGAAGAATTTAAGATCCCAATAAAGGTAAATACACAGGCAATTATAAATGCTAGTATGCTAGTAACAATGGTTTGTTTTCTACATTGCTTAGAAGACATGCATTTTAAATCACTAATCTAAAAGATAATATGACTGTAAAAAAAATATAACTTGGGCTGGAGAGATGGCTTGGCAGTTAAGGCATGTGTCTGTAAAGCCTATGAACCCAGTTCGATTCCCCAGTATTCATGTAAGCCAAATGCACAGTGTCACACATGTGTCTGGAGGCCCTGGCATGCCCATCCTCTCCCTCTCTCTCAAATAAATATTAAAAATCTAATGAGATATATTAACTTACATTGGATATATTGACTAGTTTAAAAGCAAACTGGGGCTGAGGAGATGGTTCAGTGGATAAAGCGCTAGCCATTCAAGCCTGAATCCCTGAGTTTGATCCCCAGATCCCATGTTACAAGCTAGAAGCCTTGGCAGCTGGAAGGCTTCTGGGATCCGAGCACACCAACAGTGAGATAGAAGCTGGAGACAGAACTTCCCAGAAGCTTGCAAGATCCAGAGCAAACCCTGCCTCAATTGAGGTGGAAAGGAGAGGCCCAAACCCAGTTGTTCTCTAACCTTCGGTCATTCATACACACGTGAACACACAGCAAAAAAAGCTTGTATAATTTGTGTGGGTGGTGTGTGCCCATGTATGTGTCAATGTGTGCACCTTTGTGGCACTCTGTGCACTGCCTCAAGTGTCCTGCTCCATCACTCTTCTGCCCATCCTTGTTTGAGCTGAAATCTCTTACTAATCCTGGAATTTGCCTTCCTCCATCCCGTCTCTGCTCTCCTACTGGACTGGGGTTATAGATGCGTATAGCCACACCCAGCTTTTATGTGGGTCCTGGGGATGGAACTCAAGTGGTCCCTTGAGCCTCTTCAGGCTTACACAGGAGATGCTCAATGGCTGAGCCATTTCTCCAAACCTTAAAACATGTAGTTGAGTGGCAGTACACTTAACTTGCCTAATGCAACACTGAAGGGAAAACTAAGACACACAGTACAGTAAGTAAAAAATGATCCAATATTTGCATAGTGTATACATTTATGTGCATATGCTATTTGATACATACACACATAAAAATTTATTATTTTACCCAATACAAACATGCTGGCAAAAGTACGTAGCATGTAATAGTGGTTCTACTTAAAGAATGTATGGCTTGGTTTGGCTTCCTAAAGGGCAGTCCCTCTGACAAGGATTTTATTCCAATGATTTATTACGGTAACAAACACTATGGGAAAGAGGGATAATAAGAAAGAAAAAGAAAACAGTCTATTAAATAAGCAGGGTACAGTGGTAGGCAAATGAGGCTCAGTCCCACCAGGAAACCCAGGAGACTGTGTAAGACACATCTCAGATACCGCAGTCAAGGGATGAGAACACCTTGTTTGCCCAACCCTCACCATGATACCAAGGTCACAGAACACTCTTGGCCCTGTTTACCGAGGGTCACAGGAACACTCTTGGCCCTTGCTGTTCTCGTACATGTATAAGTCAAGCCGCAGGCTATACAACAGAATCAGGAACTTGTTGCAAAATGTTGTCTACAGAGCATTGCAGATACACTTAGAGCACTTGCCTAGCATGTGTGAGACCACAGGTTTGATCTCCAGTGCAAAAGAAAGAGAAGAGCATAGTATATGCACTTAGCCAGACACTAACAGATGTTACACCCCTAGGGCTCATGACTACCCCTGTTGTAGTTTTTTAGTATCAGGGATGTATCCCTCCCATGGAGTGGGCTTCCAGTCCAATTAGCGAGCAGCTGGTTTCCCCCATAACAGACATGCCTCTATTGCACCCGTTGGCTCATTTAGCCTGGCTGGCCAAATTTAAAGCTTGCAGTGTCTGTCCACTGTTGAGTATCTTCATTGGTGTTTTCTCTCTCTCCCACTGAACTGCATGCAGCATAGCTTTTTCCAGCTTTCTGTCAGCTGGTCCACATGGAGGAGGCTTTCAGCTCAGCTTCAGCAGGATTTCTCAGTGACCTTGCAGCCCAAGTATATGGAGTCTTCAGCAATAGGGTCTTACCATCTATTCCTGGTGGGAAACCAAGGGCCTCGGCAATGGCCTATATAATGTTTGGGGGCTGTTACCTCTGTGGCCAACAACTCACTGGAAGGCATCCCATTCCTGGCTCTGAAAAATTTTCTAGTAACAATCTATTGCTTCTGAGTGTTTCATACTCAACAAACTGCCCAGTAAGCACTTCTCTTAGTGTTCACACCCATATATTAATGCTAGTCTCACTTTTGGTTAGAGAAGCTTCTCTTTTCAGATGGTGGTGACCTTGGGTGCCTCAGAAGGCACCATGTTGCTGAGAAGGGACAGAGGAGTGCTCAGCACTGAAACATCTCAAACACACCTTCCAAGGCTGAGGGTCCATTGCAGAAGGGGCGGAAAGAATGGAAGAGCCAAAGGAAGGGAAGGACTCCTTACAACATGCCCCTCCTCCAGACACAAAATGGCCTAGATATCCATGACCTTGCAGTGCCTGAAACTACCTACACAAGACCATCATAATTAAGAGAGATTGATTGAGAGGGGGAAGGGATATTATGGAGAGTGGAGTTTCAAAGGGGAAAGTGAAGGGAGGGAGGAAAGTACCATGGGATATTGTCTACGATTAAGGAAATTGTCAATTAAAAATATAAATAAATAAATACAGGAGAGGGAGAAACAAAAACAGGGAGAAAGGGGTGGAGAGAAACTATGAGAGCTGTGACAACACGAACGAGACACAGCAGCTCTTATAGGAAGAATTACAGAAGACTTTGAACACAAATTTTTGTATTGATTACACGTTTCTAAGTTGAAAAGAACTAGTAAATATACCAGGCTTTCTAAGGAAAAGAAAACAATGCTTTCAAGTAAGAACATGTGCAGGGAAGCCAGGGATTTCAAAGGAAAGCCTCCATCTAGAAAACATGCATCTGAGGCCAGTAGTCCTGGAGAGAAGCTCACCTCACTGGCTGGGGACAACACCTTGAAGAAAGAGACAGCTGAGACAAGCAAAGTTCTGACATCTTTATTCACTGATCATAAATACGGTCTCATGGGCATCAAGGTGATCATGAGTAATGGACTAGCACCGGGAACATGACCGTCATGGAGCACTGTTGGTTCACCAGCACTGGGCAGGGGGCTCAGGCTGTCTAACCCTTGTCTAATATTCAGCTTTATGGGGACCCTCCTTCAGATGTAGCAATTTTATTCCTGGCTCATTCTCAACAATTAAAAATTCATAAAAGACTAAGTGTTTGCAAGAAAATATCAAAGAGGATAAGAAGGTTTTCAGTTCTTCTTAGCATCTAAAAGTAAAAAGGAGCATTGAGGAGAAAGAAGAGGAAAGGAGAAAGATGTCAGGGTCTCCCATGTTTCTTCGTTTCCCCAAGAGCATTTTAAAAAAACAAAACCAGGAAGGTGTCAATGGTGCTTGGAGATAGGCTGTGTCTCTCTGATGAGCCACTCAAGAGCTTCCTGGCGGCCCTGTTTCTGCAGTTCCTTCCCGATCACATCCCTGCAGGTCTGGTGGTAATTGTTGAGCCAGTCACACTGCAGGGAAAAAAGGAAGGACACGGTATTTACCATCACACCGTTACCAGCAAGCAACACAAGCTAACAGGAAGAAGCCCATGTGCTGAGGTCACAGTGAAAGGAAACACAGACCCTTTCCCCTTGCTCCCACACAGGGGATCGCCTTAAGTTTATTTTCTTGGGAAGCAGCTGCACTGCTTGAGGTAAAAGAACCAAAAATCCCCAGTGGCAAGCCATGGTTTTGGCCTCCCCTGAGTGCAGAGCAACTGGAAACTATGGCTCCTTTCATGCCAGGAGCCTTAGAAGCTATACCCAGGCACCATACAAGAGATGTGGTCAGGTCACTAAGCCAATAGCCTGCACCCACCCACGTGGAGTCATTTCTTAACCCCTGAACAATCTTGGGGAGGGGGAGACAGACCTAACAACCCCCAGACAGATGTGTGGATTCCTGCAGAGAGACCTGAAGCTATCCTGCCAGCATGCTAAGCTTCCCATGGTTCATGTACTAACAGCTGGGCAGAAGTGGCTCAGCCAAGCTCATCATAGGGGGTCCAACGTGCAGCCCAGGCTAGCTTATGAATGTAGCCCAACAAAAAGTTGTGAACTTATTTGACACATTATGATTTTTTATTTCCTAACTTGATTATGCTCTTCTCAAGCATGAACTTTATAGATGACAACATCGTGTTTCAATATCGAAAGATAAGAAGAGAACCTGCAAACCTGTGAAGGACTGCGCAACTTCAGAGCAGAGCTGGGAGTGAGCTAAGAGCCTTGGTGGAACATACCACACGGAGACTTAAAAAAGGAACTATAGGAAGGAGGTGCTGATGGAACCTGGTGCCTGGGTACAGACTGATCCATCACACCTGAGGGCAAAAGTTGAGGCAGGTAAGAGGTGAAGTCTGACTTGGTATAGACGTGGGAGGAGGAGTGCAACGAGTTTTACCCAGAGGACAACAAGCCACTAACGCATTGTCCATGGATAGACTAGAGTGCTACACCTGGCTTGTATCAAGCAGGCAAGGCTGGCATTGCCATTGGTGTGGCTGTAGAAACAAGCCACACGCCATTCAGGGAGGCTGTGGTGCTACAAATGGGCTGGCTTCAGGAATACAGTCTATACCCAGTACCAAACCCTGCAAGCTGGGCATCTAATATGCCCATAGGAAATGCATGCAGACAGATGGGACAGTGTTGCCAACAAGCTGACACAGCCAAGGCCCTAATGTGCCCCAGCATAAGAGACACAACTAGCCTTGTTGGGAATTGGGGAAGTGGGGTACTCTCTGACAGAAGCAAGGCCAGGCAGAGCCACAAAGCTGCCAGCAGAGCTGACCATTCAGTGCAGCATCCCATTCCAAAGCCCTTTTAGTTGGGAGAAAGGAGGCAAGAGAGTGCAAACAGCCTGAGCATCAAGGCCCTGGTGTCTGTGGTGCCCAAACTCACACCAGACTGAGGTCCTCTGCTGCCATCTGGTGACAACTGAATGTAGGCCCACCCCACCATTCCCCATCAGGCCTCTAAAGAACAGAAAATAAAGGACAGTGACCAGGTATTCTAAAGGTCCAATATGTTATTATTGTTGTACCTTTAGAGCAAAGGGTACCCCAGACTTAGGACGGCGTCATATAGGAAAGGGGCCTTTTGCTAAAAGAATGATGCAATACTCTGCTTAGACTACTAAGTGCTGCTGGGGAGACTTGCTGGTAAGCTACAGGATAAGACGTTATCTGCCCTACACAGAGTAACTGTCCCAAGTCACCCTTGAGTGTTTTGGCTACGCAAGGTACAGTCATGAGCCACTAGATAAGACATATCCCAGTAGCCTCCATTCAGTGTCATGGGATGGACTGTGAGCCTTGGGTTAACAAAACTCTTTCAAGGAAAAATAGCCTTACTTAACCAGTCTTCATACACTGCCTTCCTGAATACAGTAGAACATCATATGGATCAAATGCTTCCTGGTTCACATGCAGATAGGGAAGAGTGCATAATCTAATATTTACTGGCAGGAATCTATAACCTTAGGCTTCTGAGAGTCCCTTGCTAAGACCCTGGAAGGTGTGCCCAAGGGTCTAATTACAAGAGACTCTGGGACACAGAGCTTCTAAGCAGGGTGGCTCCTATGACAAGTTTTGTGGTTTTTTTTTTTTTTTTTTCTCTTTTGCCTTAGGTATCGCTTTGTGGGACTGAAGAGTTCACTGCACTGCTGGGGACTCTCCCTACTGAAGACATCTGACACCAGGCTGCTGTCAGGCTGTGTCCTCTTCTGCATTTACCTAAAAGCTGAATAGCCAGTACCACCAGGCCCTTTAGGGTCTCTGAGTGGGAATGCTGGGCCAAAACAAGGGCAGAGGTGCCCAAGCATACAGGAAATCTAAGCAGGAAGTGGATGCCTGGACATAGTAATATAGGCCTGTTAGCTGGAAAGCACAAAAGAAGCTTCTAGAGAGAATCCCTTTCTACAACCTCCCAGGAGAGCCTGAGCCCTCAAGGCTCCTGCTCTTTAGTGCCAAGAACAAGGGCCAAGAGGGCTGCACTAAGGATCAGTACTGCCTCCACGGGCACACAAAGGCCCTGCGATATTGCCAGTGGTGGCGTTGGGTAACAAAACTGTCATTCCTAGAGCACCCTGTGTGCCTATCTCATCTGGGGCTACCGTCCAGTCATCTCCTTTTCACTGGGACTTCTGAGCTCTGCCTTGCTGTTATCTGTGTTCTGATTCCTGTCTTCCTAGACTGAAAAATGTTTTGTCCATCCATGGCTAGAGTTCCTGTCCTGTCTCCAACCCTTGCGTCTTCTCTAACCATCATTCACCTAATCCCCGAAGCCTTACTCCAGGTCCCCAGGCCTGCCATGTCACCCTACCCTCAAAATCCTGGAAACTTAGTTTGGATTTGAAGAGGTTTGAACACTTGTGACTCTCTGTGCTTGGTAAGTGAACACTGTTAAGCTCAGACTTTGTTCAAGTTCACAGGTGGCCACAGCAGTAACAGAAAACCTGGTACAGCTTCTCTCTTCATCTGTGTGAATACTGAGCATGTAATAAATTTTGATTCTCATTTCCTTAATATTTCATGCAACACAAGAAAACAATCTGGCATGTGCAGTGGCCAACAGACCCCATCATCCATCTGGCTCTTTGTAGGAAGACAAGCGGGTCCGTGTTTGCTAAACAGGACTGTTATGATTTGACTCTGAAATGTTCTCCCATAGGCTCAAGCTTCAAAAGTCTGTTTGCCAGCAGGTGGCAGTATTTTGGTAAACTATAGAATCTTTAGGAAATGGGGTTTAGCTGGTAGGAGTCAGTCACTAAGGGCAGGCCTTTGAAGGTAAGCACCCAGGCCCGGATTCCAGTCCCTCTCACTGCTTCCCCATCCACTGAGATGTGAGGAACCTCCGCCATAATGCCATTGTGAACCTCCCTCATGGTCCCACAGCCACAGACGGAGCAACTCCTCCAGTTTCCCAACTGTGATGGATTGAAATCTCCTGAGACTGTGACCCACAACAGATCTTCCTCCCTTGGGTTGTCTGTGTCAGGTATTGTGTACACAGTGAAAGAAACATAATGAACGCTGCCTGAGTGCTGCTGTGGAGACAGAAGTGGCCATTTCTTCTGGAAAAGCAATGGCTTACTATTCCTGCCCAAGAGCCCTACAGCAGGGCCATCTCAGCCTAGAGGACCAACACATCCAGGAAAAGCTCCTACGTCCACAGCAGCCCTCAGCCAAGCACACCCAGCTGACCTAGAAAGGGAGGATGGCATAGAGAATATGGTGTAGCTCTCTACCACCCTGTTAACATTTCTGCACTACCACCCCCACCCCCAGACTGCTGCATTACCTCTTTGTCTGTCAGAGAATCCACATCTATCATCTTGGTCTGGATTGGAACTAAAGTTAGAGGTTCAAAGGTCAGGCTTCCCCGGTTATTAAAATTATACTGTAGGAGAAGAAAAAACAGCATCTTTTTACTCTTCTATATCATAATGGACCACTGTGAGTTTTCTCCAGCAGGCCTGGTACTCCTCAGAGAAAGGCGTAACTAGGGGTCAACAAGCAGTTATCTCATCACTATTTTTAACAGGCCCGCATGGAGCACAAACACAGCTGATGCTACTTCCCAAGAGCTGTCCCATGGAGCACACAGCCTGTGTCCACAGGAACAGACAGAGATTGCCGAGGGGCTCCAGGGGCTGGTCCACAAGGCTGACATCTGCTGTGGCAGAAGGGGCTAGAGCAGTGCATGGGGCTCGGCTCAGGGCATCTCTGCTTTTATTCTCCCTCGGTTGTGTGGCCTATGGGGTCCCTGTTCACTAAGGATTATCCTTCTACCTTTGCAGGGAAAGAGAAGAGTTCCAGTCAAGTCCCTAGTATCTCGGGACAAGGAACCTCCATAAAGCACTCACCTTTGTTTTCACAGGAACTACGAGGACAACATTCTCAATGCGGATTCCAAAAGCCCCATCTTCATAATACCCCGGCTCTAAAACAGACAGAACTCCACCATGAGAAGTAGCCCACGAGGACAGCATACTGAGATGCTTCACTCAAAGTGACCACCCCTCCCAAGGAGAAGGGGGAAGGGCCCACCCTATCTAGTGTCAGAGCCCAGAGATGCCACCTCCTTCCACATGGCCACAGTGTTACAGGTACCTGACGTATAGAAAGAGACTTGGAAGCTCTGAAAAGTGGCCACGAGGAAAGGTACAGCAATGGGATCCGCTACATAAATCATGTTGCACATCCCCAGGACACAGTAGCACAGTATGTGGTCTGCTTACAAACACTCAAGGCAGTATGGCAAGACAGTGGAATACAGTATGTCCGGAATGAGTTCAGTGATTATGAAACAGTATCTATATATACAAAAACTGAAAGCTAACACGGCAAAATGTCATTGCACTGTCCCTGGGTGGTGGGATTGCTAAGGATTTTCATTTTCTGTTTATCCTGACCTCAGTCTTTGTAAAATGAACATGAATCACTCTGATGTTAGCTCAGTTGTTAGCTCAAAGGGACAAGAGGGGAAATTATTGCCGATTTATTTGAAAATAATTTAAAAGTAAAAAACAATAAAGAACTGTCATATACCCTAGACATGCCAGACACCTACCATCAGTGACAATCATGCCAGCTTCCAGTGGCTCATCAGAGAATGTTTTGTAACTGATGCCACAAGGACCCTCGTGAACATTCAAAAAAGATCCAACACCATGTCCCGTGCCATGCAAGTAGTCCAGGCCAGAATCCCACAAAGCTGAACGAGCAAAAGAGTCTAGGAGGTGACCTGAAAGATACACAGAGCCACTTGATGGACCTGCACAGCAGCATGTTTGGCTGAAGATAAAGCAGAAAGCAGGAGGCAAAAGTTACTGAGAGCTCGGGTTTCAGCAGGGCACCAGGAGCTTTCTAACAACTGGTGCTACTGAGAAGCCAGTCGAAGTTCAGCTTAAAGCCAGGGCATGGTTTGTGCGGGATGCTGGCGAGGGGACGGACACCTACTTGCAGACTGAAGTTGTGTTAGGTGTCACAGGTGTTACTCTCCCTGCTCTGGACCTTGAGAATTACAAACATGAGAGAGAAAACAGACTGTGGCAGGCAGGCAGGATGGAAGATGAGGAAACAGTCTAAGGAAGATACAAGCCTGCCCATCTAACCAGATTCAAGGTCCAGGTCTTGTCAACTGCCAGTTCAATGCACCATCCATTGGTCCTCAGCAAAGCAGTATACATCTAAAGTTAGGATCCCAGCAAAATAAATCCCAAAAGGCCCACCAAAGGAGGCATGGCCCAGGGCCAAAGACAGACAGGAGGCTGCCTCAACTTCCACTCCAGCCCTGAGGCCTACATGCCCAGTTTGGATCCAATGAACCATCCACTTCCGTTAAGTGTTAGAGCTGATGTGGACACAACCCTAAACCTGGCTGGGGGAGGGGGAGTCACCTGAGCTTACTCAGTTGGTCAAGGAGACTCACTCCATTGGGCACTAGCTCTAGCTGAGTCTGAAGTTGACTAGGGCTGACACAGCAAAGGAAGGACATATTTTTCACTCAAACTTAAAGATATTTGGGTCCTGAGCCTGCCATGCTATAGAAGTAACCACCTACCTTTGGTTCCAGTCGGGAAGACAGCTGCACTCACAGCTATGTGGCCTTTGAGGACATATGTGAAACATTCCTGCCAAAGAAAACCCAGGAGGCATGTTGCAGGAAACAGACATTTTAATCCTGTAGTTTTCTAGTACTTCAGAAAACTTTGCCTATTAGAGCTTTTATCAATGCTACAGTGAAAGCTGGAATGAAAAGAAAAAAATTCCAAAAAGCCCAGCCATAGACCAATTCTCCAAAACTCTTGACACTAAATTTAGTAATGCAAGCAGCAGAGAACTGACCTGAGGGCTCCACCACAGGAACATTCCCACACACTTCATGTCAGAAAGACTGGAAGAGTTAACGGCAGCCCTGGTGACCTAGGTGACACTTACACCACTATTCAAGCTCTGTACATCATTAATCCACTCTTCGTGACAGAGGTGTCACCCACACTGACAGAGGGGAGGAACAGCATGGCAGACCACACAGTTCATAGGTGGCAGCACCTAGCCTGGCTTCAGCCTCTGGGCTCCTCACCACCGTGCCATCCTCAGGGTCATCACTGCCATCCACACAAGAAAAGTACTGCTTGGAAGGCCAGTGAGGAGCACTCCGCACTCCTCCATCTGGTCACATCACAAGTTCCTGCACCCAATGTCCAAATCCTTCTACTGTGGTGGATGCGGGAAGAAGGATGCCTCCAAATGAACATGGTAGGACACCGAGACTGGGAAATCTACCCACTGTGTCACATAAAACCCTTTTGTTTTTATAATCTTCCTCAAGAACTTCCTCACTCAAACGCCGATCACCAAGTAGAGGCCATGATCTCAGGGCTCCCTGGCTCAGGGAGCCTCACACAGCAGCCTGGGAAGTGGATATTTCTCTCCCCGCTTTCTTAATGTACGTGTGTGTGTGTGAGAGAGAGAGAGAGAGAGAACTGGCATACCAGCACCTCCAGCCACTGCAATCAAACTCCAGTCACATGCGCCCCCTTGTGCACATGTGCAACCTTGCACACTGGCATCACTTCATCTGACTAACATGGGACCTGTAGTTGAATATGAGTCCTTAGGCTTCGCAGGCAAGTGCCTTAACCACTAAGCAATCTCTCCAGCCCTCTTCCTACTTTTATGAATTATTTTATGAAGTGCACTGTTGAAGGTCATGGAGCCAAGAAACAGCAGAGAAGACATGAAGTCAGATCTCCACACTCCTGGCAGACATCTCTCTTCCAAACACCTCTATTCTGTCTTTCCTTCCAGTCATACAAACCAGAAGCCAAACAGTGGCTATCATCTCAGAAAGTTCCTTGAGAAGGGAGCTGTAAATAGGAATGCTGAACTTGAAAAAAAAGAAGGGAGCAGCTTTCAGAATCAAAAAAGCATACATTACACTATACACCATCCCCAAGAGATTTCCTGATTCTAAAGATGTCAAAGATATTTAAAGTTGAACTTGAGTTGCCCTAACTTAAACAGCATGCTTTTAAATTTTCTCCTAATGTCTCACCCTCAATAACTCATTTTATATAGAGACCTCATAAAGCTGATACGCCTGACTCCACAAAAATTAACAATGTTATCCTGCAAATAATTTTTTATTTACACA
>PVKW010019637.1:16265-38541 GCA_004027895.1 Orientallactaga bullata
ACAAGGATCACTGTGAGTTTGAGGCCAGCCTGAGACTACACAGTGAATTCCAGGTCAGCCTGAGCTAAGGATGGAAGGAAGGAAGGAAAGAGGGAGGGGGAGGGAGGGAGGGGAGGGGGGGAGGGAGGGAGGGGAGGAGGGAGGGAGGGAGGGTGGGTGGGTGGGAGGGAGGAAGGAAGGGAAAGAAGGAAGAGCAAATAGGGCTTCATGAATTCCTGCCTTCATTTTACCTTCTCATAGGCTGTAGGGGTCCCAAAATGCATGGTTCGGGTCACATCTGTGGTTCCATCCCTTTCAAAAGTAGAAAGAAAAAAAGTTTTCACAGTAAGATATTTCTCAACAAAGAGGCAGGTAAGCACGTGAAGAAACTAGAACCCTCGTGCATTGCTGATGGGAAGAGCAAATGCAATGCCTATTTAGAAAACTATTTGCAGTTAACCTTTACATAGTTGCCACCAGGACATGACTGCTCACCTCAGTGTTAGTGATCACAGGCAACAGGGAGAATCAACTCAAAGGTCTATCAAGTGGTAAGTGGATAAACCAGATGTGATATGCACATACAAGGAAATGCTATTCAAGTGTTAAAGGAATGAAGTACTGACAGTGCAACATGAATGAACCCTGAAATATGACTGAGAGAAGTCACACAGTATAATCCACAGAGGCAGAAAGCAGAGCAGTGGTTCTAGGTGGGTGAAAAGTGACAGTAACTTCTAATGAGTATGAGGCTTCCTTTCAGGGTGAGGAAAATATTCTAAAATTGACTTTGGTTATGACTGCACAGCTCTGTGAATATAGACAAATACTGATTTTATACTTTTTGGAATTACATTTCAATAAAATTATTATTTCCAAAACACAAGGGGTGGAGAGATGGTTTAGCGGTTCAGGTGTTAGCCTGTGAAGCCTAAGAACCCAGGTTTGACTCTACAGAACCTACATAAGCCAGATGAACATGCACACAAGGTGGCACATGTGTCTGGAGTTCAACTGCAGTGGCTAGAAGGCCTGGTGCACCAATTCATTCTCTCTCTCTCTTTCTTGCTTTCGCTCTCTCTCATAAATTTAAAATAAATAAAATAAAATAAAATAAAAATTGTGAATGAAAAACTGGCTTGATAAAGTGGGAGTGAATTCAGCCCTGAGATGTACTCTCCTAGTCACCATGTGAGAGCTGCTTCATGAGGCACATCACTAGGGTGTTGAATGAGTAGACAGAAGATCAACAGCAGAGTGACCAAGTACAGAGTGGCCTACTTCTAGCAAGAGGGCCAAAATCCATTTCCTAGTGTTAGAGGACAAGGGGTTAAGCTGGGCAGAGCTCCTAAAAATATCCAAATACATCTCTTAACATACCCTAGGAAACCATCTAGAAGTTATGACCAAGTGGAACTAACACCACCACGGTCCAAGGCCAAGCTATGGCCAGCCCTAACTGGCTGAGCTCATGTGATGACTGGGTTCTTCCCAAGCCAGCCCAACTACAGCAGGGAACCCAGCACTAAAGACTTTCCCATGCTACCTTGTGCAGACAACATCTACTCTGGCTCTTTCACGGGGTTCCCTCTGAGATCCCGCCAGATCTCAGCTTCCTCCCTAAGAAAATACACTGAGGTGGATGTCTGTGCAAGTAGTAAGGCATAAAGAAAGAAATTCAGAAATGTGGGGCAGTCCCCATTCATTATTTTTCTTCAAAATTAACCATTAGTTCCCCAGGACCTGGGGCAACTGCAAACACAGAAACTGGCAGGAAGTTTCACTGCTAGGGCAGAAAGCTTTACAATGGCCCAGAAAGACAGCTCTGAATTCAGTTCCTTATTTCATACTCTATCATCTTCCAGCCAAGGACTAAACATGACCATTACTTTTGTAGGAACAGAGTCATGCAACAAGAGCTGAAAAAAGGACAAGACAGCCACTGGTGGCCAGCACAGAGTGAGACAGCAGCTGGGCGCTGTCAGCTGGAGCACAGCTCGTCCACCTATTCCACAGCCTTGAGTTCAGTGTGAAGCGCTACAGCAGTCCCAGCGCGCTTACTTGTACTGAGCACCCGAGTCAATGAGGTACACTTCATCCAGGGACAAGCTCCTGTTCGTCTCAGGGACGGGCCTAGCAAAGTTAATTAAAAATTAATTACTCCAAAAATGTAAACACTTAGTAAACCTGAAAGGAAAGCATACACAGAGTTCTTATATTATTCTTAAAACTTAGTCAAGCCTGAAATTACACTGAAGGAAAAAAATTACCTAATAAATTCTTCCAACTAGTATTGGGCTTATAGGCTTGTATTATTCACAATCAGCGAACTATTTCCCTAAGTAACTAAAGAACTCCAAAGAAGGAAGAATAACACGTTTCTTTCATATCTTACTGTTTGTGTCTGGAACAAAATGGGTTTCAAAGAGATGATCCCTTTTGAAAGCCACAAAAGTTAAGAATGAACAGGGGCCAGTATGGTGGCACATGCCCATAATCCTTCAGGAGGCTTGAGGCAGGAATATCAGGTTGAGACCAGTCTGGGCTGCATGAAACCAGAACAAAATAAACCTGACAGAAACAATAAGTCTAAGCTTGAGTCCCAGGGAATGGGGACAGGAGCAGCCTAGAGCCACCAGTGTCCCTAGTCCTTGCATACCTCAAGGTCCTGCCTGGGCCTCCAGGTCATACCCTCCATTTTAACCCCTGAGCCCTCCCCCATTTGCTTTTGAGATCTCCAGACACACAGGGGTGACTGTCTAAGAGATCCTGCTGGGAAAGGAGTGAGTAGTGATACTCTTCAAATAAACAGGAGGTTTATTTTCCTATACCACTTTCTAGACAGCATCATTGCTGGAAAAGCCCAAAGGGATGAGAGAATTCCAAGTTCCTGCTCCCCAGGTACCACTCCCTCTCCTGTAGTAACAGGGACATGAGCTGAACTAAAAAGATAACCAGACATGCCCAGCGTCTAAACAGACTGCCAACAGCCTGCACTGAGAAATGCTGAAGGAGAAGCCAAGCTCTCCTCCTTGGCTTTGGAATGGTTACTGCTCTAATCATAAGAAAAATCCCAGGATCGTATCCACCAGGAAATTCATTATCTAAGTTAAACTGAAGTCCCTCTGATCTTAAACTGGAAGAGACACATCAGTGAGAGAACTGTAACTATCTCCCACACAGCTTCAAAATCTGCCCCAAGTTAACAGCTCCAAAAGCAATTATCCCAAAGGGGAAATACTGAATCCAGCTACAGCCCAGAGAGACAGAGGAGTGTTCTTCCCCTGACTGTGCACAGCGGGTGAGGCACAGGACTCAAAAGCCCTATGCACAGGGAAAGGGCTGAGCTGGGCAATCTGAAGCTGAAGCCCACGACCACACCCAATTACATTTCCTTCATCTCCACAGGCGGGTCTCAGGTCCTGAGCACGGCAGTACCCCTCATCTCTCAGTTCAGAGGTGAGCCCATGGGCTCTCATAGACCACGTGGTAAAGATCCTTAGACTGGGATGCCTGGCTCCAAGGCCAGAAGCAGGGAGAGAGGTTTTTTGTTAACTAGCATGTGTCTACCCACAACAGGTTGCTCCACCACCTAGTACTTATTTGATGTGTTAGTGATACGGCTCACAGGAGGAATAGACCAGTATGTGAAGAAGGCTACTGCCAGGAAAGACAAGCACTGGAGACATTGGAGTTACCAAGATAAAGGGGCAGCAGATAAAGATTCTAAGCCTCAAAAAGGAAATGGGCCAAGTGTGGAGGCTCACACCTATAAGGCAAGCACAAAGGAGGACTGCCATGAGGCTGGGGCCAGCCTGGACATTTGACTTCAGAGAGATTGCCAAAGCCACACTGAACTAAGAGGAAACTCGTGAAAAGCAGAGGCTCAGGTTTTGCTTTACAGTTTCAACAGACACATGGAGGTGGGCACAGGGGCTCTGGCAAATCAATGTCTCTGCCCTGCTCAGGCTCCTATACAGTGGCTTCAGCAAAGCCAGGCCCGCTCCTCCGGCTGCATGCCTTACGCGTAGTGAATGATGGCACCATTGGGTCCTGTACTGGAGATGGTTGGGAAGCTCAGGTCCACAAAGTCAGCCTGCTGCCTGGAACAGAGACACAGAGTAAGTTGCTTAAAGTTTTGGACTATGTTGAAAATCAGGGCCCTACTGGCCTCATCCAATTGGCCAAGAAAAATCACAGGAGCTCATGGGTCTCCCTGATGAACCCCTCCTTACCTGCGAAATTCCTCAGCCTTGTCAGCAGCAGAGATCTCTGTCACACCACCTTTAGGAACCTACAAGGAAAACTCATGAGTCACCTGTTCAGACAAGTTCATGTGTGCCTCAGTCATGGTAAAATGGGGTACAGTAGAAAACTGACTGTTCCTCAGTTCCCATATCCCAGCAGCCCAACTCTCGCCTGTAAGACATAGCTCACGACTGTCTGTAACAGGGAACTTCTGAAGGCCCTCAACAAAGCTGGCCAGAGAAGAAGGGTTCCTAGTCACTGAAGTTTTCACTCCACTTTGTTGCTCACAGCACTGTAACTCCCAAACCTCCCAAAATTTAATGCATCTAAGTTTAAAAATTCTAAAGCATCCCTGTCCAGGCAATCATATCCTAGAGAAATTTTAAAAAACAACAAATGCAAAGATATCACTGTGGACTTTGTGACAATGGAAAATTAACAAAGACAACTGAGACGATCAAGTACACCAATCTGCCATTGGATGCAGGGCAAGCTCCACCTGGATCTTTTCCTTGACTCCACAAAGCACATGGAAAATGCTCACACTGTGTGACCCTGAGTGAATAAGATAACCACAACTCAAAGTCCTAACCATATGCTAAGAGACATATAAAAATGATTCACATATTAAAAAATAATTTACACAGATGAGCAGACAGAAATATGGAGAAAAAATAGTCACCTGGGAAGCCTAAACAGAATTCCTTTTCCATTGAAGAGTTACTCACATGTGAGATCATTTAATTACGGCACAAAAAAGTCAATCGCTTGTTAATTCTGGGCATGGATAGGCAAGACATTAATAGCCCAGAGTCAATTTAATATAAAATTTTCATGGCTTAAAGTTCAAAATGTGTACAAAGATCTTTTTCTCCTAATACAATCAGCTGGCCTGTAATAATATAAGGGTCATTTTCCCTTATAATGAAATTCCACTTAGTTATGACTCCCTAACGGAAAACGAATCATCTCTGTTGTATAATTTCTTTCTTCCTCCTCATTACCAGTTTCTGTAACTAAGGATTTTTGTTTAATTTACGTGCACACACACAGTAACAGGGCACATACAACCATTTAAGCAGTAAAGTTAGATTAAAATTTGAGACCACATGGTAAAAGATCCCAGGAGAGGCCACAGTTTCATCACAAGCAGGTATTTCAGAATCATCTGTGTTCAACGAAGACTAAGAACCAACCTCTTGCTCCAACCAGTTAAAGAGTTCACAGAGGGCAACAGCATCTTTAATCTGCACACAACAGAGACATGCTTTAAGTTATTAGGCAGATGGTCACATTCAGCCCTCCCAGGATTGTGTCTACAGGGCCACACATCACCAGCAATCGGGGTTTACTTGTGGATATAGTTCCTGGGAGGCAGTCATAGCAATTCCCAGTTTTAGGGCAGAGAAGGGGAGGGAAGGCACAGTTAGGAAAGGCTCAACCTCAGATCACAGACAACTGCCTTAGAAGGCTGACTTCCTGCCCTGCAGGGACCAGGAATGACAGGCTACATTCACGCTGTCACTTGGCCCCAGATCTTGCTAGACCTACCTCTGCCTTAGAGTGCTATCTGGCCTTCCTTTCTTTCTCATCATCACCACATCCTTACCACCCTCTCTCCTGTCACCACCAGTGACTGTGTAGCATGTCACACTTCATAAAGATCTAACCCATTAAGGGTTATTTGGGGTTTTAAGATAGTTCCTACTATGTTCCCCACTGTGGTTGCACATTCTCAATCCTCCTGCCTTAGACTCCCTTAGTAGATGGGATTTGCAAGCCAGCACTATCACATTTGACTCCCCAACAAATATTTTGTTTCATTCCTCTCAATGACTCTAGTAGATGAGAAGAACTTAGGCTTAAGAGAGATTCCACGACCTTGTGCCAGGCCCAGGGACACAAGGGAAGGAGGGACCTTCTGACCATCTTCCCTCTCACTTCCAGCACCAGCTACTCAACTCACATGTGCCCGCCTCATGCCTTCCGACTCAGCTGAGTTCTTCACAGCTTTGGCAATGCAGATGGGGGTATAAGGCATACAACAGCGATGATCCTAGGGACAAGGGGCAGGAAGATGGTAAACCAAGCAGCCACAAGTTTGCTCAGAAAAAACACACTTGTCACCAGGTCATTTGAAGGACTTGCACTCAGCACCCAAAAGCAGTCTTCTGGGGCCTGAAGACCTGGTGCCTTTTGGCTGATACCCTGAGCATAATGAAAGGGACTTGAGCTCATCCAAAACGAGTTCAGCACATCAAAAAAGGCAACCTCCTCTGGCCCCCACCCCCTCAGCTCTTTGAGACACTGGCTCCCTGCCACCAGCAAGTGACTGCATTTCAAGCCTGATGGCTATGGTCAGAGTTCACACACGGCCTGCTCAAAGTCTCACTGAAATAACCTCAAGCTGCACAAAGGCACCTTCTCTCTCTTACCTGGGGAGGCAGATGACCTGATGAGGGAGGTCTCCCGCCCTTCCTGCTCTGTGATCAGTCACTGCTAATGGTCTCATCTTCAAGGGCTGAAGACTGAGTCTGAGTCCAGCCCTGTGTGACTGGGAAGGGGGCCTGCACACCTGACAACTACATGGCTTTTTGCAAATTACTTCTTTCCCCCCTTTCCCTCCCTCTTAACCTCTTCCTCACCCCCTTGTTCTCCTTCTCATCTTCCTTTGTCTCATTCATAAACATACCTCAAGAAACAAGAAAGCCAGGCATTGGTGGCCCATGCTTTTAATCCTAGCACTTGGGAAGCAGAGGTAGGAGAACTGCTATGAGTTCAAGGTTGAGACTACAGAGTAAATTCCAGGTCAGTGTGGGCTACAGTGAAACCCTACCTCAGAAAATATAAAGAAATAAATAAGGCCAGGCGTGGTGGCTCACACCTTTAATCCCAGAGCTCAGGAGGCAGAGGTAGGAGGGTCCCTGAATTCAAGGCCACCCTGAGACTACAAAGTGAATTCCAGGTCATCCTGCTTCAAAAAAAAAAAAAAGAAGAAGAAGGAGAAGGAGAAAGAGGAGGAGGAGGAGGAGGAAGGCAGGCAAGAGTGACCCTACTTGACCCTACTTGGGTCAAGGAAATACAGCTCTGAGTAAGTGAGTGTTTCAGACAAGTCTCCAACTCCCCACACTCTCCTTATCTAAAACACGTAGCGGGAGATGGAGTGTGTGCCATGAAGTGTCTCACACACCCCGCTCAGCTCTCACCTGGATGCCTATCCCCTGTATTAACCTTACTCACTTTGTACTTTATCTGAAATAATTTCACAGCATCACGGTCTCATATGCTACTTACATATTTTTTCATGTACACCAAACACCATTATAACATCAATAAGCCCAAGTATTGATGTATATTACCTGAGATCATCTCTCATGCCAACCCTCGAAGACCCGGGCCTAATCCTCCACACAGCTCCAGCTCTAGGCTTCATCTCTACAGAAAATAGCTCACATCCCAAAGTCTCCACTCCAGCTCTCTGTGACATCAGAACTGTGAGTGAGCACAGAGGCCAAGACACTAACCTTGGGGATGGCCTCACTCACAGCATAGCTGGCCTTGTCACTGACCCACACCTTCTCCCTCGGGGACAGGTCAGCACACAGTGTCTTCAGCTCACTCAGGATGGACTTGTAAGGAAGCACCTGGATTCTATATTCGGCATCCAGGCCCAAGTCAAGGAGCAGGTGCTCCTTCACACCAGGCGCATCTATGCGGTCCCCGTCAATGAAGAGCCTGCAGGGGGCCAGAGTTAGTGACAGAAAAGAAGGGCTCATAAGTGAGTGGGTGACCATGCACATATACACACACACACACACACACACTTGCACGCGCATGCACATACACACACACACACACACACAGGCTCTACCTTCCCAAAATCAATACCCAGCAGTCTCCCCTCCTGGCTCATGGTCTTCCCAAACCCTGTCCTCCAAACTTTCCCTGTCCCTGTGCATGTTGTCATCACCCACCCAATTGCCCGGACCAGAGACCTGGTCTTGGAGACGTGGTCCTTGATGTCCCTCCCATATTAACACCTTAACTCCGATAGCCACATCTCCATCAAATCTGTCCAGCTCTTTCTACAGTCATGCCTAGTCCCCACTCAAAAGCCAGCACTACCTCTCAGCCTCCAAATTCCTGCCCCCATCCATCCTAGTTTTCAGTTATAACATTCTATCATTTACATATGGTCATGTGGTACCCCCTGAACCAATTCACTGGGTAACTTCCCGATATCCCTAGGACAAGAGCACAAACTCCTAAGTTGTATTGTTTTTAGCTTTTTATTGACAGCCTCATTCATATACACAATGTACCCTGATCATAATCCCCTCCCATTACTCTCATCAGTTGTCTCTCTCCCCCAGTTCCTTCTCCTACCCCTCCTCCTACTCTGTCTTTCCAACTGACCCCTTTTCCACTCTGCTCTCATGTTATGCAGGTCTTATACAGATAGCATCAACCACTGGGAGGTCATGGATGCGAGGCACACTTAATGTCCACATAAGATAGTATTCCAAACACTCCTCGCCGGGTGTGGTGGCGCACGCCTTTAACCCCAGCACTTGGGAGGAGGATCGCCATGAGTTCGAGGCCACCCTGATAATACAGAGTGAATTCTAAGTTGGGCTAGAGTGAGACCCTACCTCAAAAAAAAAAACAAAAAACACAACTCCTCCTCTTGCTTTGGCTCTTACATTCTTTCTATCACCTAGTCCTCAGTTTCTAAGTTTGCCCCATGGGCCTTTCTCTTCTGTGTCCCTATGCTATTCACCTAGCACCTAATGGGCCCAACATACACAGCAGCTCACCTCAGACCTCATTTTATGTTGGGAACACCCTGAGCCAACAGGTCCCCCACATAATGCTCTCTTGTCCATGGCATCTGAAAATTCTGTTCCCTGCATTTGCATTGTGTTACCTATTCCTCTTCGCCCTGCCACTCACCTAGCTAACATGCCTATCCTTAATCTTTTCCTAAAATATTTTATTTCTTTTCAAGCAGAGAGCAAGCAAGTGAGTGAATGGGCATTCCAGGGCCTCCAGCCACTGCAAATAAATTCCAGATGCATGTGCCACTTTGTGCATTTGGCTTTATGTGGGTACTGGGGAATTGAATCCAGGTCATTAGGCTTTGCAGGCAAGCGCCTTAACCACTGAGACATCTCTCCAGCCCCTGTATCCTTAATCTTTACTTCAATATTATTATACCCAAGTATCTCCTCTCATACCCAAGTCCAGACTAGGCCCTCCTATGAACCTGTCACCGACCAGTAGGCAGGTACTCATCAGTGGCTAAATCCCCTCAGAGAGAGGAGATCTCATTTTCTCAACACTAATCAGGACCTCATCTGTGCCATTTCATTCACCCAGATCTAAAAAAAGGTCCAACTAACATACAGCAGGCAATGGATACATGTGTTGCTAAATATGAGCAAAGTACAATGTACTTTTCATATATGTATGTTAATGCCATAATAAAACCCATTATTTTAAGAGCTAACTAAAAAAAAATATAAATTTCAAAAAAGTAACAAATAAATGTGTTGCTCCAATGAAGAAAGTCTTTCAACAGACAAACAGTGATGGAAATGATGGACTGACACTTCAACAAGGGTTTCCCCCACACTATTTCTGCCTTTCAAATCACTGCTTTACTTGCACTGGGGCCAGAACTGCATAGCTGAACCTATACAAACCGCTCTGCACTGGCTGCTGGAGAGCCTAGAATCAAATGTGCCTGAGCACAGCCACACAGAATTGCATGAACTAACCTCACTCTAGTTTTATTCTCTTAATCACACAGTACTATAAATACTTTCAAAGATGTCAAGGCATCTAGGGGATAAGAAGAGAAGCAGGATATAAATAAACATCTGCGAAGGAAAGCAAGAAAGGAAAGTGGGAAAGGTCTGGAGAAAGGAAGCATACCATCATAATGGTGGGGTGAGGACCGAAATGGGGAGCCAGGGGTTGGAGAAGCTCGGAGGGAGGAAGTTCAGGAGGGAGTTATGACACTCACATGATCGTCTCTAGTCCTATGATCGCATAGGAGAAAAATACTGGGTTGTGCTCCACATCTGACCCTCGGAGATTGAATAGCCCTGAAAAAGAAAACAAAGGCCCCTTTACCTGCCCGGCTCCCACATCAAGTTCTGCAGGTAGCAGGTTGAGGAGGGAAGGCTTTTGTCTTAGACCCAGCTGCTACCAAAGAATTCCATGGCATCTCTCAGAAAGCCAAAGGACCTTACTCCTGGTTCCACTTCTGAGCTGCAACTGTTGGAGTCCACCACCGGATGGCACCAGAACTGCTTCCTATGTGGTCATAAACTGTGCAAAGGAGGAAACAGGAGCGCTATGGTCTCAGAGTATGAAAAATGACCCCCAAAAGTTGAAACGGCTTGTGTAGTAGTGAGGACTTGCCAGGTCAGTTTTGCCACACACAAACTCCGGTGCCCGTAAACATAAGGAGGAGATAGGTGTCCTCTTCCCTTCTAAGGGAGAAAAGCTAGAGCCACCTACAAGGGGGACCACATGAGGACCCACCCCCAAGCCCAGCAGAAAATGAAGCTTCCCTCCAGAGAAGGAAGAAAAGCAATGATTCATGAGGCTGCAGTCCCTGAATGAAACCAGAGCCTGCGGCCCACCCACAATGGGCCATCAGCAGGCTGGGTGGAGTACCCGCCCTCGGCTAAGGCTCAGGGTCTGGTGAGGTCGCAGAACATCTGAGAAGCTTGACAGACTAGCAGGAAGCACAACTCTGGTCCCAGGGTGTTCTGCTTTTACTTTTTGAGGTAGGGTCTCACTCTAGCCCAGGCTGACCTGGAACTCACTCCTTAAGTAACTTTCTACCTGGGCCTCCCGAGTGCTAGGTTGACAAGCATGAGCCACCACGCCCAGCGGTGGTCCCAGAGCTTCTAGCTCTAGAATATCTTCCCTCTGGCAACCGCCGTACAGTCAAGAGGCCTAGCGTAAAAACACTGCTGCCCCTATTTTAAAAGAACGGTTTCAAAAAGAAAACAAAGAAGCATCATTTTTACTTTCATACCAGCACTCCTTTTAAAATGACAGTACCTGGGGCTGGTGGGGTGTGACAGGATAGGGCAAAAGCCCTGTCATGCACATACCCTCTAAGAACCTATAAGACTACCTTTAAACACCAACCAGAAATAAGAAGAAATGATCAGAAACTAAGATAATGGATTTATGAACCAAGATAATAAATTGTGGGGAAATTATAAAAACCCAGAAGTTATCCATAAGAAATTAAATGGATTGTAGCATAACCATTTGATGGAATATTTAACACTTAAAATAATTCTTATATGGGCTTCTAGGATATTTTTTTTTCATTTATTGAAAGCATAGGGAAAGAGTATGGGCGTGCCAGGGCCTCTTGCTGATGCAAACTCCAGATGCATGTACCACTTTGTGCATCTGGCTTTATTGGGTACTGGGGAATCAAACCCAGGCTGCAAGCAAGCACTTTCGACCACAGGCGCCTACCCCTGACACGTTTTAAACATCAGGCTACAAAACAATAGCTGACAAAACGTTAACACTGATTTGTCTCCGGGCAACAGGGTTAAAGGTGGGTTTCTTTTTTTTAACATCTACTTCCTCTGTACTTTCCAGGTTTTCTATAATGTGTTTTAGTTATACTCGAGGGGAGAAACTACCTTTGTGTGTTTTTTATCTGATGCTGGAATTGGGTTAGTGATAAAAATCACTGATATTATACAAATGAGGGGACTGAAGAGAGAGGGTGAACAGTGAAGAGGCAGACACTGTAGTAGGGTTTCCTTCTCCAGGGAATGTGTAACAATAAAGGTTCTTCTCAACTTCCCAGGGTCAAATCCAGTCAGCAAGTAAGATCGGAGAGGATGTTTCAGTCAGATTCCTTCAGGTTTTGAACATGACAGAAGGTTGTGCACAACTGCAAGGGGGCAGTTTAAGGTCTAATGATTAAAAACTACAATGTATGCAACCTGGGGAATTTTTAGTGCCCAAGTTTTCTGAGGCAGAAATGTTTTCAGAACATTATCCCTTGTAAAACTACATAAGAAATATAACAAAAAAATTATACAATCCCACTTCTATACCTATAGAAAAGCTGACAGACAACAAGTATCTGGAAGTATCCTCCGAGAAGCCCCAGTCCTGAGAGACAGGCCAGAGGTTAACATCACCTATGGATTCACCATGAGCCCCTGGCAGTAACACTGCCCTGCCCAACTTCTTGTAATTCTTTCTCCTTCATCCTAACTGGCATCTCTTCTCTCATTTGGCAACAGAATCTTTTACTTTATTCTCTGGCCAGTCAGAAGGCTGAATGCCATGAACACACGGATGCCCAGAAGCCCAAAAAGAGATCAGGTAACGCCAACCAGTGAAAGCAGAGCACTCACAAGCAATCTCGTCCAGGGCAGTGACCACAAACCACACAATGCTCCTCTCAGCCATTTTCAACCGAAGGTCTGCAACCTTCTCCTTCCATGAGATACCTGCAAGAAACAAACATGTTTGTGACTACAGCCACAGAGGGTAGGCGAAACTTCTGATCCCAAATACTTGTACCCAGCACCACATCTTACAGGGAGTGTGTTGCCAGCACAGGCAAGAGGCTGAGATTCAAGCCCTACAGGAGGGGTATGACTCTGGAAAGCCACTTGACCATAGTGAGTCCTGACTGCTACATCAACAAACTACATTCACTTTTCTCCCCACCCCTGCTTTGCAGTCCTGAGACTTGCCAGGGAGGTATGTGCCAGGGGTTCTGCAGCTCACTACAGTCTCTAGACTAGACCCAGTCGCTGCCCTCTTTGAATTTACAATCTGTAAGACAGGACAGGCAATTAAACTAATAATTAAGGACCCTCCTGTATAAAGATTGGTACAATTGGGAAAGATGGAGAGCTATGGGAATACACTACCTAGCATAAAGACCCTCAGTCTCATACATCAGAAGACTCACTTTACATTCTTCAGACCATGAGACCTGGTGCTCAGAGGAATTTCCTGCAGCCTGACTCAACGTGACTACCACTTCCAAATCACATTTTCCCCGTGGGGTACAGCCAAAGCCTCATTGCTGCTCCCCAAAATAAAATGTGACCCCAAAGGAACTCAACCCACCTACTGATGTTTGCAACTTGGTTTATAGCCACCTATAAATAAGGCAGAAACTTTATTTAAAAACATTTTTATTTATTTATGAGAGTATATGAGTATGGGCATGCCAGGGCCTCTTGCCATGAACTCCAGACATGTGCACCAACTTTGTGTATCTGACTTAAGTGGATCTTGAGGAATTGAACTCCAAACAGCAGGTTTTGCAAGCAAGCACCTTTACCCACTGAGCCATCCCCAATCCAAGACAGGAAACTCTGTGATATACCCAGCACCTAACAGTGTACTGTCCACCACAGGCATAACTATTTGTAGAGAAAAAACTTTACCAGCAGTACATGCTCTCTCCTCCCCAACAGTAATAGTCCAGAGGCTCTGCTTTAGCAGAAAAAAAAAAAAAAAAATCAAACCATGCTGATGGAAAATATTTACCTGACCCTGGGCCACTCAGTGTACCTATCCTCCCCAATACGCTGTGCCCTCCAGTGAGTGTCACACGGAAAAACAAGCTGGGGGCTGCCCTACAACCAAGGGCTGCTTTGAAGATCAGCCCGGGAATGCTGTTTAAAACTTGGCCCAGAGTCTGAGCTATAATGCTTTCTTCCCAGGACCCCTCTGGGCAATCTGCCTACATTCCAGGCATCCCTCATCCACCTCCCCATTTCTATAGCAAGGCTCCCTCCCCTGTAGCCCCACCTTCCAGTTCTCTCCCTCTATCTTTCACTGTTTTCATAAAGCCATGCATTCATCTCCCACAAATAGTTCACAGAACATGCCCAACCATCACACTCAACATAGGCCAAGGAAACATCCACACTCAAGCTTTTAAAGCAGAAGGACCTGCTATGACGGTGAGAAAGAAGGTAAATCTACCAATGCTAATTTAAGGATAGGAAATGAATCCACAGCTCTTTTCAATATCAGATGGTGGTGGAGAGCAGCCAAGGGGTAGTGCAGCCAGGCATGGTGGTGCACGCCTTTAATCCCAGCACTTGGGAGGCAGAGGTAGGAGGATCACCATAAGTTGGAGGCCACCCTGAGACTACATAGTGAATTCCAGGTTAACCTGGTGTGGTGGTTTGATTCAGATGTCCCCCATAAACTTAGCTATTCTGAATGCTAGGTTCCCAGCTGATGAAGATTTGGGAAATAACGCCTTCTGGAGGCAGTGTATTGTTGGGCATGGGCTTATGGGTATTATAGTCAGTTTCCCCTTGCCAGTGTTTGGCGCACTCTCCTGTTTGCTATTGTCCACCTTGTGTTGGCAGGGGGTGATATCCGTCCTCTGCTCATTCCATCATTTTCCCCTGCCATCATGGAGCTTCTCCTTGAGTCCATAAGCCAAAATAAACCCTTTTTTCCACAAGTTGCTCTTGGTTGGGTGATTTCTGCCAGCAATGAGAACCTGACTGCAACAGTAAAGTTGGTACCGAACGTGGCATTGCTGCTAGACACCTCACTATATGGCTTTGGCCTTTTGGAGCTGATTTTCAAGAGGAATGTGGAAGGATTTGAAACCTTGGCCTAAAAGACACCTTGCAGTGCTGTAAATACAGTTTGATGGACTATTCTGGTCAGAGTTGAAAGACCTGAATGCAATAAGAACTATGACGGTGAGAAAGAGCTTTGCTTGGGCTGGGCTAGCAGATTGTGTGAGAGGCTTCCTGGTGTGAGCAGAGGGATACAGCAAAGAAGTGAAATCTTTCGACTGAAACTTCCTCACATTCAGCTGCAATTATATGCGCAATTACAACTTTTTGAGATTGGGCCAGCTGACCTGCACTCGGGCAACAGGAAAAATGTAGACTCTTTTGAAGGGGCCTGAATGCTGAGGAGTGTCCTGTTCTTCAAAGTCTGCTTTATTCCACCCCTAGATTAACAAATTGGCACCCTACCTGGAATTGTGGAGTATAAGAAATGTAGGAAAGAGAGGGTCACTGAATTTACAACATGGCCTTGTGTTTTGGAAATAGCCATGGGCAGTGTGAAGCAGGTTTGCTGGATACCTACATGGAGACCTGATGGAGCCATGAGTTTGCAGTGGAGACCCAGTGGAGATGCCAGGACCAAGAGATGGCTGCCAAGAGAGCTACCAGCCCTGGATGAAGTTTTCCAGGACTGTGAGAAGCCTAGCTAGAGGGGCAACATTGGAATTCCAGAGACTTGTTGCTGGTTAGAATTATCAGACTTGGAGATTTGACAATGACTAGAGTTGTTGGACTTGGAACTACAGTTTGATGTTTGCCCTGTTTAAATCTTGTATTGGTTGAGTATTTCTTTGCTATGCCCAGTGCCATCTTTTGCAGTGTGAATGTTTATTCTGTGCCACTATGGGTTTGGGGGGGATTTTTTTGGTATTATGGCTCAGTTAAAAGACCTTGGACTATGGGGATATTTGAATATCATTAGGATTAATAAAAAATATGGGGATTTTAAAAGTTGGACTGAATGCATATCATGAATGGTTGTCAGTTTATGGGGACCAGAGGAGAAATGTGGTGGTTTGCTTCAGGTGTCCCCCATAAACTTAGGCGTAATGAATACTAAGTTCCCAGCTGATGGACATTTGGGAATTAATGCCTCCTGGAGGCAGTTTATTTTGGGAGGGAGGGCTTATGGATATTATAGCCAGTTTCCCCTTGCCAGTGTTTGGCACAGTCTCTTGTTGCTATTGTCCACTTTGTGTTAGCAGGAGGTGATGTCCACTCTCTGCTCATGTCATCATTTTCCCCTGCCATCATGGAGCTTCCCTCGAGCCTGTAAGCCAAAATAAACCCGCTTCCCCCCCTGGTCAGGTGATTTCTTCCAGCAATGAGAACCTGACTGCAACATCTGGGCTAGAGTGAAACCTTACCTTGATAAAACAAAAACAAACAAACAAAAAAATCCCAGTCCTCTTACCTGTACTTAAAAAGCCACCCACAGGGTTGTGCAAAAATAAACTAAGCCCAGGCCAGGGAGAGATCTCAGTAGTTAAAGGCACTTGCCTGCAAAGCCTGTGGGCCCAGGTTTGATTCCCCAGTACCCAAAGGCAGGGGCATTTGAATCTATGAGTTCAAATGGTATGCCTATATTCTCTCTCTTTGCCTTTCCCTCTCTCTTTCTCTCTCTCTCTCTCTCTCTCACACACACACACACACACAATATGCCCACACAACTACTTTAAAAATATTTAAATAATTTAAAAATCAAACTAAGCCAAAGGAAGTAGCAATGAGAAGCAATAGTGAGAACCGATACAGCCCTGCTTTTGAAAATGGCCTGCTGTGCCAAGGTGGTGAGGTGGAGCAGTCCTGTCAACTCAGACAAGAGTACAAACAATGCATTCAACCAACCCCATGACAGCATGGTCCTTAGTAAGGACCATCTATGAGATGCTGGCAAGCTGGGGACCCTGTGGCCACAGCATGGCTCTGACCTGTATAATCCAGGCCCAATGTGAGGAGAGGCTTGCAGGGGCGCTCAGGCCGGTCTGTCCAGATTTTGTCAACAAGGTTCTCCTTCACAGGCACGAGGTGATGGCCGGCACTTCGCAAAACCTTGGCCATCTTCTTCCAGTAATCTGAAGAGACATGTGCCAACCATGAACTGAACACCCATTTCATCTGAGGCAAAGAGCAGGGCCTTGGCCAGGCCCTTTCTAAAAGGCACTTCTCACCAATCCAGTGCCAGGCATGCCAGGTGAGGAACTCTACCTCCATGGCCATCCCTGCCTCTGTACCAGGCCTGTCCCCCTCACCTCGCCCTCTTTCGTGACATATCAAGTCACTCTGAAACCCCATCCCTCCAGCCAAACAAGGAGGAGGTAGAGGAGGAGTCTAGAAGCCACCTCCTTACCCAGACTGCACAGGACCAAGTCACTCACCCGTAGGAATGATTAGTGGGTCCACACCCACCCTGGAACCTTCAGGAAGCACGCTCACCAGCCAGTCCTCCTGGGTTGGTGTGTCCTTTAGACCTGGGAGGGAAGAATGGATAAGAAACTCCTAGAACAATGCAACCCACCAACCCCATGATAGCA
Organism: Orientallactaga bullata; assembly: GCA_004027895.1. Classification (NCBI taxonomy): domain Eukaryota; kingdom Metazoa; phylum Chordata; class Mammalia; order Rodentia; family Dipodidae; genus Orientallactaga; species Orientallactaga bullata. Next base: position 33,649 of record PVKW010019637.1, read on the forward strand.
GGATCTTTAAGGACGTGCAGTAAGAGGAGTTGGCAAGACTCAGAAATTTCTGAGCTCCTGTAATTCTGAAGAGCTACAGAAAAGGGAAACATGAGATGGGGTAGAAAGGAAGCACAAGCCAAGGTGACACGAGCAGACACGGGAAGCACAAGCAAAGGGTGAGACAGAAAAGGAAAAAAGTATGGCTGCTATTTGCTGGCTGGTTTAAAAAAAAAAGTCATCCGGATCACTATTGCGTAGTTACATGGTGTCATCACTAAGACCCCTCCCAGCTGGTCACCTGTCAGCTATGTGGATAGAAATGAGGTGAAAGCAGTCAGCCTAAGTCTTAACCACAAAGAAATCTTTCTAAAGAGGGGTACTCAGAATAGGCCACCACTGAGCCTGCCAACCCTAGGAGCTGACAGCCCTTCTTATTTCTATAAGACAGGTCACAGGACACTAAATAAGCTTCAAAAAGAACTGAAATTATTTTTATTGCCCAGTTTCTCTTTAATCAAGCCAGTACCTTTCCTTTCTAGCCAATATCTTTGGGATCTACATTGTCTTTAAAGCCAAATAACAATCTGGTAAAATACACGTATATTTACAGTAAAAGCTCACAGATTTTAAATCAGTACTTATCCTTACTACTTTTCTCTGTTGACAACTGCTATAACCACAGAGCCACAGAGGGGAAGTTCAAAGGTTTATAAAGAAATAAGCTCATGATTCCCAGTTCTGAAAAACTGCCTGCAGGCTGGCATGGAGTTTTATTTTGCTATTTGATTCTTTCCTGTTTTTTTTTTAACAAACCACTAAACAAGCCACTTTATTGACAAAGCTTTTCTTGGGCCCTGGTACAACTTCTGTAGGATGAAGTCAAATCATTTCCTAGCAGCCAGATCTTCGGCAAAACCATAGGGCTGAGTCACTCCCAGTCCAGTGAAACCTTCCAGACTGGAGTGGTCCTGAGGAAAGACAGGTTTGAGGACAGAGTGACAAGAGAAGGGCCTAGAGAGATAAGACCCACCCCTGCACTGCAGCTAACATGTACATACTTTCACAGGCAGCCAACCTCCGCCTCTCTACTGCTTTGACCTTTCATGGTACTACTGGACCTGTCAACCCAAGGTCATGGGCCACCGAAACAGAGGGAAAGAGAGGCTCTTAATTTCCTCTTAGCAAAATGAATACTACCCTCTACAAGTGAACTGCAAGAGTATGTATACAGCAGCATGCCATTTCCTTGGTTCTGTTTGGATTCTTGAGGGTATCTAAAATATTATAAGAAGGTGAAGTTCCAGGAGCTCTGTGAGATTCCACCAACCCTGCCCAGATCAGTAAAGTCAGGTGGGTCAGGTTATGCCTCTACACACCCATCTTCATGAGCGTCCAGTTGCTGTCCATCTGCTTGGCAGCCTGGAGAAAGTAGCGCCCATCGGTCCACATGGCCGCGTGCTCCTCGGTGATGATGGCCGTGCCTGGAATAGAGAAAAAGGTTTCTGATCATCACACAGAAGCTACACAAAATGGCAGCAGGCAGATCAGAAAAGTGGGGGCAGAGGGGTCCTAGACTCAGGGACACCTCCAGGTAAGAGATCCAGCTCCAGGTCAAGTTCTGAAGGAAGCAACTGTGCAGCCCAAGCTACATGAACACTGGTCTCTGCTCAGAAAGAACTCATCTGTATGTACAGCCTGAGTGAAGACCCTGGGGCCTGTGGGCACAGTGGCAATAGTGCTGGGCTGCAAACACAGGTCCCAGCCATACCTCCTGGACACCCAAAGGAGCAGCTACCCCCTTCCCAGAGAGAGAGAGAGCAGCCAGATCCTGAGGCGTGTCCCACTGACTCAGCAGTCGCCGGCAGGCAGTTTTTTCGTCCCCCTCCCCACCTTCCCCAACATACGCGCATCTCTACTTCCCCTCAGTTCCCACAGGCCTGGCAGACCTTGCTGCTTCCAGCAGTTATCAGCCAAAACCAACCCAAATGTGCCAGCCAACACAAGCACTTATGCCAAAGAAAGCAGCAGTGAACCAAGAGGCGTAAGGGGGCTCCTACCTCATCTAGAATGCCTAACGGATAGGAACCTGAAGCAAAACCACCCAAAAATTCAGGGTGTAACAGTTTGGGAAAAGTTAGGGCAAGACACCAACATTACCACTTGTTATCTAACTCAACAGAGAGAAGACTCCAAAAGTATAGCACTTGGAGAGCTCTAAGGACCAGAAGGTTAGACAGGGGCTCTGTGGTGCTATGAGGTCCCAATTCTTGTTCACAATACTACTTAAACAGGTATATTCTGTTTAATTAATACTATTTTCTATATTATGTTAAAGTCAATTAAAAAACCTCAAAATTGTTTTAAAAGTTGTTGCGGGTTTTGTTTGTTTTTAGTTTTGAAAGCACAGGACTGGAGAAGAGCAGGTCTAAGAGGTGACACTAGTCAGCTGGTAGATGGGGACCACCTCGCTCTGGACGCACTCAGTGGGGACTGTCTGGTTTGCGGTTTCTTTCTGATTCTCTATCACAGGCTGAAACTCAGTGCAGTTATTTTGGGAAGGGAACAAAGATGTGGCAAGGATAAAGAGAAGTTGTTGACTCACCAGCAGAACCATCAAATCCAGAGACAAAGGCCCGCCGACAGTCACAAGGGGCGATATATTCACTCTGGAAAACAAAGACAAGTTGGACCTCAGTCAGTCAGGCTCTGTGCTAAGCCCAATGGGGAAGTTCTTGGCTCAAAGTCCCACTAACAAGGCAAGCTGAACATTAAAAAAGTACATTAGCCAGACATGATGGTGCTCATTTATAATCCCAGTACTCCCTCGGGAGGCTGAGGCAGGAAGATCTAAGTTCCAAGCAAGCCTAGACTACACAGCAAGATCTTGTCAACCTGTCTAAAAATTTAAAAAGGATACTGGGAAGATGGTTCAGTGGATAAAGCTCTTGCTGTATGAATTCAAATCCCCAGACCTCATGTCAAAAAGCTGGACATGTAATGTAGGGAGATGGCTCCGTGGTTAAAAGTACTTCCTGCTTAAACATGAGGGTCACTCTGGCCAGATATAACAAAGTTTGACTCTCCAGAAGCCACATAAAAAGCTGGGTATGGCTACACATGACTGTAACCCTAGTCCACAGGAGGAGGGAAAATATGGGATCCCTAGAGCTCACCAATGGACAGCAGCTCCAGGCTGAGGGAAAAATCCCATCTCAAGAAAAGAGAAGGACACCTAATATTCTCCTCTAGCTTCTACGCACACATGAAGTGCACCCATCTGCACATACAATTATCACACATCACACCATGCACCACACTATAAAGCTGGACAGTGTAGTGGGAAGGTGTCTATAACCCAAGCATAATTACAGCAACATGGGAGGTGTAGACACGACAGTTGCCACCTAAGCTGGCAACACAGTGGTGAACCAGACACCCTGCCTCAAACAAGGTGGAAGGTAAAGATCAGTATCCAATAATGGAGAGAGGGAGGGGATATAATGGAGATTGGAGATCTAAAGGGAAATGGGGGGAGGGGAGGGGAATATCATGCATTTTTTGTATGTAAGTATAGAAGCTGTCAATAAAAAAAATTTTTTTAAAGATCAGTATCCAAGGTTGTCCTCTGACACACACACACACGAGCACATCTACTGCAGAAAATGCCTATGAAGGGTGCTGAGAGTTATCCCTTTTAGCCTCCACATCCTCATTTGGAGAAGAAAACAAATGAGAAATTGCTCCTTCCTCAATGAGATCTTACTCAACAAAATGGTAGCTTTCTCTCTCCCTTGTCTCTGACATTTGGGCATCTGTTATTTTTCTGAAAAGTAGAGCTGCATTTCTGTTTTAAGTGCCAACAATTCTGTAATGTATGTCTCTTTAGACATTAGCTTCTTTCTGAACTTCCTGTCTGCATGCCCTCCAAGGCAGCATCACACTCTCTCGCACCCTAGCCCTGGCCCTTCCTGTCAGGAAATGAAAGGAAACACTTCCTCCAAACCAGGGAGCTTCAGCTGAAGAAAATGCCACATCCAAAACCAGGCCCTTCCCACTGAGAATCTTCTGGTCTCTGAGTAGAAAGAAGGTTCTCCTGGGAAGGCGGACACCATGTGCAACTTCTAGTAATGGCTATAGAAGCTGAAGTAACTTGCCCAAACAAGGCAGCAGAGGCAAGATCTGAACGGGCAGTCAGCTCTAGAACCCTGACTCTGAAGCCCTGTGCTGGACAGCATGCATACAAAACATTATCTCGTCCTCAAGAGTCTAGGATATGACCAATAGCAAGTGGGAAAGTTAAAGGAGAAAACCTTTAAGTATCATGCCTGTTGACCAGCTGACCACAAGCCAGAATCCTAGGCTAGCTCTGATTGCACCCAGAGCTGCTTCTCCTCCAGTCAGCAGGTTTGGCCCAACCAAAAGAATCCAGGCAAAGCAAAGAATATTAGGACAGGCATGGTGGCACACACCCAAAATCCCACTTAAGCAGGAGGATAGAGAACATTCTGGGCTACATGATAAGATCCAGAGGGAGGGAGGCAGAGAGGCAGGGAGTGAAGGGAGAACCTGGGGTGGGGAATGGAGCTGCTGGCCAGAGCCCAAGATGTTTTGGGACAGTCAGTGATTTGGGGGAAAAGGTGCCAGTTCCACTCCTGCTAAAAATGAGAGCTGCCCTCTCATTACAGCAGCTGCCATCTGACCATGCAAAGTCAGCTGAGAGAACTGAAGCAGAAGGAAAGAGTTCCAGACCACACCTGTCCTCAGGCCCAGACCCCACATGTGGCCTGAAGCAAAACCCCAAGTCTGTCTCAGCCTCAAGTCCTCATCTAAGATGTGTCATTTCCCACTGCTAAATGCAACAGCAAGCATGGCTGTCATCCTCAAAATATAAAGAACATTTAACAGATAGTC
>PVKW010019638.1:0-38542 GCA_004027895.1 Orientallactaga bullata
TACAAAAAATGCATGATATTTCCCTCCCCTGCCCCCATGCCCCTTTAGAACTCCAATCTTCATCATATCCCCTCCCTCTCTCTCCATTAGTCTCTCTTTTAATTTGATGTCATCATCTTTTTCTTCTATTATGAGGGTCTTGTGAAGGTATTGCTAGGCACTGCAAGGTCGTGGATATCAAGGCCAATTTCTGTCTGGACAGTTGCATTGTAAGGAGTCCTACCCTTCCTTTGGCTCTTCCATTCTATCCGCCCCCTCTTCCGCAATGTGGCCCAAGCTCTTAACCAACAGATATGAACTTTATGGTTATGTCAAGGCACCTGCTCTACAGCGTCCCAGCCGGGGCCCAAAATTTTGGGATGCTTCCAACTCCAACGCGATGATGGCAGCTCAGCAGCTTGTCAGACAGATGGCCCCTCCTCTCCCAGCACACTGTGGGTGAGGCTCAGAGAGGCTCAGAGTTGACAGTGGGGCTGACTCGGTGGAGCAGGAGACACCTCGAGTGGGGACAGACAGCACTTTCTAGACCAGGCCCATGGGGCAAACAAGCAAGGGGCGCGTTAACCCCCAGGTGATAAACATTCATTTCGACATTCTCTTTGTTGCTGTCTACCCGTAACTTGTCTTACCTTGAGATCAGGAAGCTTTCCACCACCTGAGACGTGACATCAAAACGCCTGGGTTGGAAAAATAAAAAAATTTTGTCAAAGGACTGTTGGTGAAAATTTTTCTCCTCCTTCTCCTCCTCCTCCTCCTTCTTTTTTTTTTCCCCCTCAATGTAGGGTCTCGCACTATCCAAACTGACCTGGAATTTACTATATAGTCTCCAGGAGGCCTCAAACTCACTGCAATCCTCCTATCTCTACCTCCCAAGTGCTGGGATTCAAGGCGTATGCCACCATGTCTGACAAAAACTCCTTTAAAATGGAAAAGTTAAGCCCGGTGTGGTGGCGCACGCCTTTAATCCCAGAACTCGGGAGGCAGAGGTAGGAGGATTGCCAAGAGTTCGAGGCCACCCTGAGACTACATAGTTAATTCCAGGTCAGCCTGGACCAGAGTGAGATCCTACCTTGCAAAACCAAAAAATAAAATAAAATGGAAAAGTTAAAATCCTCCAGATGAGTGGGCTTTTACACCAAAACAAAACAAAACAAAACAAAACAAAACAAAACAAAACAAAACAATCTCTTAAATAACTTTGCATACCCCTTTAACCCAAGCTGCTCTCGCTCTTGGTTGGAGAATCTGCTTCATTTTACAGATGGCAGAGAAAATGGAGGAGACCAAGATCCATCAATAAGACAAGAAGACAGCCAACTGCCCACCATGAGACATGCCACCTCACCACATCTGCCAGGGCCCAGGAGAAATGGCAGGGAAAGCAGTGACATAAACACTGCTCTTACTGCTGGCCTGACAACAGGGCAATGGTGACAGACACAGTGATCAATCAAAGCCTATCAAAGCAAGCTGGGCGTGATGGTGCACACCTTTAATCCCAGTACTCAGGAGGCAGAAGTAGGAGGATCGCTGTGAGTTCAAGGCCACCCTGTGAATACATAGTGAATTCCAGGTCCAACTGGGCTAGAGGGAGACCCTACCTTGAAAAAAAAAAAAAACAAAAACAAAAACAGAACTATTAAAGCAGAAATCCAGATGCTACAGAGAACAACACTAAGTCAGACTTCCAGCAAGCCTGCCATGGCTCAGGGAACATTGCAGAAGAGGAGGCAGAAAGATTCAGAGCCACAAAGAAGGAATATCCTGAGGCACGGTTCCCTTCCTATCCCACAGGGACTGACTGAGGCCTTTATGACCCTGCAGTGAATGCCATAACCCCACTGAGGAGGGTCTACAGGGCAATGGGAGCTGGGGCGAGGGGATAAAAGAGTATAACCTGTTATATATAGCATCTATAAATTAATAAAAAAATGAAAAAAATCCTCCAGAAAAGCAAGGCACATAAACAAAGACCTGACTCTTTGCAGGAGGCTTGTGCCTCCTCTGTAACAGGGGCTGATGGTGTGGGCACCCGTGGTCTGCCCTCAGTGACAGCCTCACGGACAGGCCAGGAGAAGGGTGTTAGCATGAGCCTACGCTTTTGCTTGTTCCCCACCCTCCCCCCTTTCTTTTCTGACTTGGAATTCACTGTGTAGTCTCAGAGTGGCCTTGAACTCATGATGATCCTTCTACCTCTGCCTCCCAAGTGTTGGGACTAAAGGCGTGTGCTACCATGCCCGGCTTGCTCTTGTTCCTTATTAGCTGTGGAAACCTTAATCCATCTGGACCTTGTTGCCAGTAACGGGAACTGTTGTATGGAGTTTGGGGTTGGTGGGGGGGGGGGCACAGATTTATTGAGGCAACACATTTCAAACTCACAGGCTGTAGCAGACAGCTTCAGGTTTGCTGAGATGAACTTCCAGACCAGGCACAGTTATTGAGGAAGGGATATTATTTATTGAAGCTTACAGATCCAAGGGAAGTTCCATAAAGGCAGGAAAAGCAGCCTGCTCTTCACAGGGCCAAGCAGAGAGAGAGAGAAAAAGCCAACCAGCCACCACAGCACACAGAGCAAAACTACAGCCAAAAGGTCACACAGCACACTTCAGGAACTCCTGCTAGGCACATTTGCATATCTTTACAATGGAATCTCAAACCCACACCATTAACACCTTAAGATCAGCCCCAGTGACATTGCCTCTAGCAAGGTGATTGCAGATGCAAACTATAACTAGTAAAACACTGAATATATTGGGGGACATATATTCAAACTACCACACAGGCCAAGGCCTGATCCAAAGAAGGTGTATGTGTGTGTGTGTCCTGCTGAGTGTGGGCACATGTGTGTGAAAACATGCATGGATGTGTGTGTGTGTGTCCTGCTGAGTGTGGGCACATGTGTGTGAAAACATGCATGGGTTTTGTGTGTGTGTGTGTGTGTATGTCCCCTGCTGAGTGTGGGCACACGTGTGTGAAAACATGCATGGGTGTGTGTGTGTGTGTGTGTGTGTGGAGGCTAGAGGGTGAGGTCAGGTGTGTCTCCCCGAGACAGGGTCTTTCACTTGAACCTCAAGCTTACCAACATGGTCAGTCTAGCTGGACAGCTTGCCCCAGTCATCTCCTGCCTCTGCCTCCTGAGCAGTGGGATTATAGGAAAGCCTCAATCCTTACTGGGAATTTTACATGGCTGCTGGGCATCCAGAGTCTGATACTCTTCTCAGCCCTAGACCTCTTTTTAAAAATATTATTTATTTACTTATGTGTGTATGTATGTTTGTGTAAAATGGTGTGTGTGTGTTTTCCATGGTGCACGTGTGGAGTATTCATCCATTCTCTTTTGCTACCTTGTGTGAGAGACAGACTCTTTCTTGTTATTTGCTCATAGGTAGACCAGACTATGGCTGACAAGCTGGAAGATCTCCTAACTCTGCCTCCAATGCTGTAGGTGTGTTGGGATCTATAAATGCATGTGTCCCTTTTGTGCTCAGTTTTACAGCTTTATGTGGGTGTTGGAATTTGAACTACTTAAAAAAAAAAAAAAAACCTATCGTCTATCTATTTGAGATAGAAAGACAGACAGACAGACAGACAGAGAGGGAGAGGGAAAGGGAGAGGGAGAGAGAAAGTATGGGAACACCACAGTCTTTTGCTACTGTAAACATCTCTAGATGCATGCGCCACTTTGTGCATCTGGCTTTACGTGGGTACTGGGGAATCGAACCCAGGCTGTCATGCTTGCAAGAAAGTGTCTTTAGCCGCTGAGCCATTTCCTCAGACCCTGTTTTGATTCTTGGTGGGGTATTGGGGTCACTGTGAAATATGGATTTATCCTCTTGAATTATCTCCTAGTTGTCTATTTGTCAATGTCTACAGAAACACCCCTGTTAAAGAGTCTGGGGCCCAAGGTCAAATCCAAGCCTTGCTTTTCTTAGCTGGCAGCCATGAACTGGAAAAATCACTAAGCCTTTTTGAGCCTCAGTTTCCTCATCAGTTTTGGCTGAAAAGGAATCATAGGAAAGCTCTTTTTTTTTTTTTCTTGTTTTTGTTCTTTCCTTGCCTCTGACCCTTTGTGGGTCCCTGTTCAGCCAGGGATTTTAGTCCCAGGCCCCCCCTGTAGGGGAGCCCATCCCCCCAGTGTGTGTATTTACCAGCTCCTCAGAGTTTAGCAAGCAGCTTTCTGAGCGCACACAGTCACGAGCAAGCAGACGGCAATGTCAAAGGACTCAATCATCATGTGGTATTCTCCAAAGACTTTAATCTTCTCTCTGTCTCTCTTTCTCTTACTCTTTCTCGCTTCCTCTCTCCCTTCCACAAGGAGAAAACAAAGTGGAACAAAACCAACCCAAAGCAGACAGGCTATTTCCTTGTCAGGTGGCTCTGTCTAGAAGGCCTGGTGGAACTTCACCGGGGAGGAGCAAGTGGGAGCTGCCTCACACTGCCTGTGGCCTCAGGCAGGAGCTGACTCTTTGCTTATGCCTCCTCTGTAATGTGGACTCGTCATGTTTGCCACACGAGACCACTGTGAGCCTTCGTGGAACCAGCATAAGAGAAGGTGGATTGTCGTGCCTACTCAACCAGCCTTAGGGTGCGCATCATTTTTCTTGCATAGGAGAAAGACTGGTGTGGGCTGAGACAAATACATGACATAAAATATATGGACTGTATGATTCCCCCCTCTCAGTCTGTCTCCAGCCCACATGATTGACACCTGTCATTTTTCAGATAAGGTTCAAATCTCACCGTAAAGGGTAGGTGGCATGGGGGAGACATGAGGGAGTTTCTTCAAGAACTCAGCCTGGCCCAGTCCCAGAGATTCTGATGTCACTGGGCACTGCCTGAACACAGGATTTGTTTGTATTGACAACTTCCATAATTATAGACAATAAACCATGATAATTCCCTCCCCCGACTTTCCCCTTTCACAACTCCCCTCTGCATCATATCCCCTCCCTCTCTCCACCAGTCTCTCTTTTATTTTGATGTCATCGTCTTTTCCTCCTATTAGGATGGTCTTGTGAACAGAGGAATTTTAAATGTTCCCCACAAGATTCTGCCTTCATTTGGTCAGGTTGAAAATCACTACTTTTGCAACTAGGAACAGAAAGTACAGACACGAGAATCAGGCTTCCCACGCCCCCTTCCCCAGCAATCCAGGGCCCTGTGGATGCTGGTAAGTGATGTACCACTGAGCTGCACACCTCTGGTCCCAGACTGCTTAGGCTTGTGATTCACCAGCTGAGTGACTTTGGGCAAGATATGAATGCTTAATGCCTCAGTTTCCTCATCTGTAACATGGGTATAACGATGAGTCCTTCCCTCATAGTATTATGGGGATCAACTGCACTAGTACATGGGATTGACTCACGGATACATAGTAAGACTTTTACATCTTATGTGTGTGTGTGTGTTTCCAGTCTCACTGGTGACCACACCCAGGATCTCACAAAGCCAGGCCAGCTGACCACTCTCACCATTGGTAAGTGCACAGCTCAGTGGTCTTCTGTACATTTCTGATGCGGTGTAACCATCATTACTATCAATTTCCAGAACTTTTCATCATCTCAAGGGGAGAATATATCCATTAAAACATAAAACAGGGCTGCAGTGATGGCTTAGCGGTTAAGGTGCATGCCTGCCAAGCCTAAGGACCCAGGTTCAATTTCCCAGGACCCACGTAAGCCAGATGCAGATGGTGGCATATGCATCTGGAGTTTGTTTGCAGTGGCTAGAGGCCCTGGTGTGCCCATTCTCACTCTCTCTCTCTCTCTGTGTCTCTAACAAATAAAATAAAATAAAATCTTTTTTGTTAATCTGTCCCCTTTTTTTTTTTTTGGTTTTTTGTGAGGTAGGGTTTCACTCTGGTCCAGGCTGACCTGGAATTAACTATGTAGTCTCAGGGTGGCCTCGAACTCTGAGCGATCCTCCTACCTCTGCCTCCCGAGTGCTGGGATTAAAGGCGTGCGCCACCACGCCCGGCCCCTTTTTAAAATATATTTTTTTTTATTTATTTGAGAGAAAGAGGGAGGAAGAGAGAGAGAATGGTCGCAACAGGGCCTCTAGCCACTGTAAATGAACTCCTGATGCATGCGCCCCCTGGTGCATCTGGTTTATGTGGGTCCTGGAGAGTCAAACCAGGATCCTTTGGCTATGCAGGCAAACGTCCTAACCGCTAAGCCATCTCTCCAGCCCAAAATAAAATCTTAAAAAAAAAAAAAATTTCTCTGTGGTCACTGGTAAACTCCATTATGCCTTCTTTCTCTGTGAATTTGCCCATTCTATGCACCTCATGTAAATGGCGTCATAGAATATTTATCCTTTTGTGCCTGTCTTATTTCAATCAACACCCTGGTTTCAATTTTCACCTATGTGGTACCACATATCAGAACTAAAAAAATATATATTTTTATCCGGGCATGGTGGCATACACCTTTAATCCCAGCACTTGGGATGCAGAGGTAAGAGAATTGCAGTGAGTGAGTTCAGGGCCACCCTGAGAATACATAGTGAACTCCAGGTTAGCCTGGGCTAGAGTGAGACCCTACCTCAAAAAACTAACTAATTAACTAACTAACTAACTAACCAACCATATATATATATAAAATTTGCAAGTAGAGAAAGAATGGGTGCACCAGGGTTTCTAGCCACTGCAAACAAACTCTAGATACATGTGCCACCCTGTGCATCTGGCTTTATGTGGGTACTGGAGAATTGAACCCAGGTCATTAGGCTTTGCAGGCACGTGCCTTCAGCACTGAGCCATCTCTCCAGCCCCACATATCAGAATTTTATTCTTTTTTACAGGTAGATAATATTCTACGGTGTGCTTATACCCGTTTCTGCATTCACCCGCTGATGGACTTTTTAAAAAAATATTTTTATATATTATATTTTTATTGAATTTAATTTATATGAGAGAGCGAGTGAGTATGCCAGGGCCTCCAGCCACTGCAAATTAACTCTAGACACATATATCACCGTGTGCATCTGGCTTATGTGGGTATAGAGAATGGAGCCTGGGTGTGTAGACTTCACACAAGTGCCTTAACCTCTAAGCCATCTCTCCAGCCCTGTCTGGGCTGTTTTTACCTTTTAGCTATCTGAGACAACGCTTGCACGGGCAATGCTGTATACTCAATGCTGTTTAAGGTTCTTCTTTTAGGACTTGGGGCACATACCTAGAAGTGCAGTTGCTGGGTCAAATCGTATTCCTTGTTTAACCTTTGACTGTTTTGCCTGGTGGCTCCCCCACTTTATATTCCCACCAGCAACGCACAAAGTTCCACATTCTAACACTTATTTTCTGTTTTTCTTTCTTCTTCTTTTTAATAATAGCCACCCTAATGGGTATGAAGTGGTATCTCATTGTGGCTTACTTATAATTCCTTTTGATCCCTTCCAAAGCAGATTATCACCGGCCATTCTTCTGTCTCCCACAGCACCAGGCTCTTTCCCCCCATGCTGTCATCACAGCTTGGCTTTACGCTTGCTGAATGTTTGTCTTATGGAGGAGCTCCGGAGTTAGCCAACCAGCGCCCGAGGCTGTGGGTCAAATCAAGCTGCCACTTGTTTTTATACAGTCCACAGGGCTAAAAGTGGCTGTTACATTTTTAACTGGTTTAAAAAAAAAATCAAAAGGAAAAGCACATTTCCTGAAATGTAAAAACCTATGAAATTCAAGTTTGATTGTTCGTAAACAGTTATCATGGAACTTGGCCATACCTGTTCAACTTACGCGCTACCCGTGCCTGCTCTTGGTCTAGAAAAGCAAAAGGAAAAGATTACAACAGGAACCATGTGGCCTGGCGGAACATTCACAGGAAAGGTTTGCTGTGCACTGCACGAACTCTGGATTTAGGGACAGGAGTCTTGCTGTCTCAATGGTACCTGGCTATCGACAGGTAACTGGCCATTGGTCAGCCCTTTCTCCAGTGCTAATTCTAGACCCAACAATTCGTTTGAGATGCCTGGAGAACTAAGTGTAAAGACCCTGACTAGATGGCCAGGGAGATAGCTTGGTTGGTAAAGCTTGCTTCACAGGCACGAGGACCTGAGTTCAATTCTAGCATCCCTGTAAAAGTGCTGAGCATGATGAGGCGGAGAAGGCAGAGATGGGAGGGTCCCCGGAACCCACTGGCCAGCCAGTCTAGTTTAATTGGTGAGTTCCAGGCCAATGGGGACTGTCTCAAAGAGAGGTGGATGGCATTCCTAAGGTTAATACCTGAAGCTGTCCTTTGCCCCCCCCCTTGCACCCACATACCACCCCCCCATATACTCATGCAAAAAGAAAAAAAAATCTTTCTAACTAGAATCTTCTAGAAGATGGAGGCATGTATGTATGTTAGGCAGACTTGGACTAGGCAAAGATATCTTAGACAGGATACCGAAAGTACCTACTCATAAAATAAAATCAGCGTTTTTAGTTCCTCGTCCACCACTTATTCCGTAGTCAAATGCTCTGCCCCTGAGCTGTCTCTCTTCTCTACTGTTCATTCTGTTTAGCCCGATTAGCCTCAAGCTCCTGATCCTCCTGCTTTAGCCTCCTGGGATTACAGGCATGTGTCAGCACTTCCAGCTCCAAACATTAAAAATGTAAGTTGCTGTTCATCTAAAGATACTATTGAGGAGATAAATAGACAAGCCAGGAACTGGGAGAAATATTTCACAATATCTCTGTGTGATAACTTGCACTTAGAATTTACAAAGAACCATACATAAGAATAAGAGACAGTTCAGGGAAGCCCATAAGGCACCCAAAACAAGGCAGGTCATTGCCAAAGCTCTTGGTTACTCTCACCAGAACTAGATGGTAAGCCCCTATTGCTGTGGTCCTAGGACATTGAGAAATCAAACTGGAACTGAGTAGGAAGCCAGCTCTGCTGTCATAATACCGGCAAAATACCATGCGAGTTGCTAAAGAAAAATGGTTACCGACAGAGTGGACAGTCCACGGGTCCTGCAGGCTACAAAATCAACCAGGCAAGATGTACACACTGGTGCAATAGTGGCACACAAGCTATGTGCGTATCAACTACTCTCAGATAGACATGAGGCCTGGGGCTGGAGAGATGGCTTAGTGGTTGAGGCACTTGCCTGTGAAGCCTAAGGACCTAGTTTCGATTACCCAATACCCATGTAAGCCAGATGCACAAAGTGGCACATGAGTCTGGAGTTTGCAGTGGCTGGAGGCCCTGGCATGCTCATTCTCTCTCTCTCTCTATCTGCCTCTATCTCTCTCTCCCTCTGTCAAGAAGTAGAGATTTGAAAAAAAAATGGTTTATTTATTTATTTATTTAAGATAGATTAGATAGATGGATGGATGGATGGATAGATAGATAGATACATACATACATACATACATACATACATACATACATACATACAGAATAAGGTGTGCCAAGACCATCAGCCACTGCAAACAAACTCCAGACCCATGCACCACCTTGTGCATCTGGCTTATGTGGGTCCTATGGAACTGAACCTCAGTCCTTTGGCTTTGCAGACAAGCACTTAAACTGCTAAACCACCTCTCCAGCCTGATTTTTTTTTTTTTCCCCCTGAGGCCAGGCTGGTCTGGAATTCACTTGTGGTGTCAGGGTGGCCTTGAACTCATGGTTATCCACCTACCTCTGCCTCCTTAGTGCTGGGATTAAAGGTGTGTGCCACCAGGCTGATTAAAAAAAAATGTTTTATTTTTATTTATTTATTTGACAGAGGGAAAGAGAGAAAGAGAGAGAAAGAATGGGCGCACTAGGGCCTCCAGCCACTGCAAATGAACTCTAGATGCATGTGCCATCTTGTGCATCTGGCTAACGTGGGTCCTGAGGAATCAAACGTGGGCCCTTTGGCTTTGCAAAAGCCTTAACCGCTAAGCCATCCCTCCAGCCTTGATTTTTTTTTAAAGAGGTTATTTGGGGTGAACACTAATTATGAGGTGCGTGTGGTTGTCAAAACTCAGGACTGGGCTGAGGAGATAGCTCAATGGTTAAAGATGCTTGCTTGCAAAGTCTGCTAGGTCAGGGTTCAATTCCCCAGTGTCCACATAAAGCTAGAAGGTGCATGAAGCCAGGTGTGGTGGTGCATGCTTTTTAATCCCAGCAGTCAGGCTGAGGTAGGAAGATCACTGGAGATAGGAAGATCACTGAGAGTTCAGGGCTAGCCTGAGACTACATAGGTAGTCTAATAGACTATAAGGTCAGCCTGGGATAGAGTGAGACTCTACCTTGAACAAGCCAAAAACAAAGAAACAAACAAAAAGTGGCACGTGCATTTGGAATTCCTTTTCAGCAGGAAGAGGCCCTAGCATATTCTCTCTGTTCAAAAATAAATAACAAGCCAGGCGTGGTGGCGCATGCCTTAAATCCCCACACTCGGGAGGCAGAGGTAGGAGGATCACCATGAGTTCGAGGCCACCCTGAGACTACATAGTGAATTCCAGGTCAGCCTGAGCTAGCTTGAGATCCTACCTTGAAAAACAAAAAACAAAAAAACAAAAACAAAACAAAAATAAATAAATAAAAAGCTGGGCGTGGTGGCATGCACCTTTAATCCCAGCACTTGGGAGGCAGAGGTAGGAGAACCACCATGAGTTCGAGGCACCCTGAGACTACATAGTGAATTCCAGGTCAGCCTGGACTAGACTGAAACCCTACCTCAAAAACACAATAATAATAATAACAACAATAGAAAGAAAAAAAAAAAAAACCTTCAAAACTAAGCACCTCAGATCTTCTCATTTTATTCAGTGTAAATTATACTTCCACCAACATATGTTCCTTTGTGGACCAGTGGCAGTCTGTAAGCAGACGCGAAGGAGAAGCCACAAGCCCTAACTTGTGTTCCCCGGGAAGGGGCAGAAACTGGTGCTTCCTGTTTTAACCACAATGCTGCTGTGGAGGAGAAAGATTAGCAACTCACGCCAGGAGCCTGGGATTGCAGGTCTAGAAGGCCACTGTTGGTCTTGCTCAGGGCGGCACCTCGGGCTGCTTGGGAACACTGACCTGCTCCTCTTGGCACCCAGCTGGCCAGGATCACCTGAGCAGCCCCATCTGGGCTGGGGAAATGGCTTAGTGGTTAAGGCGTTTGCCTGTGAAGCCCAAAGACCCCGGTTCTATTCCCCAGGACCCATGTAAGCTAGATATACAAGGGGGGGGGCGCATGCATCTGGAGTTTGTTTACAACGGCTGGAGGCCCTGGTGTGCCCATTCTCTCTCTCTCTCTCTCTCTCTCTCTCTCTGTCTCTTCCTCTCTCACTTTCAAATTAAAAAAAGGCAATAACTAACGGAAGCGACTTAAGGGAGGAAAGATTTATTTCAGTTCAGTTTCAAAGGGCTTCGTGGCTCAGTTCATGGCAGTGGGAACATGAGGCAGAGATTGTCCACATTATAGCAAGCCCGGAAGCACAACAGGAAGTGGAGCTAGGTGTAACATTCAAAGACCCTCCCCTAGTGACCCGTTTCTTCCAGCCTGGCCCCAGCTCCTCAATGTTCCACAGCCTCTCCAAATATCACATAGGCTGGGGAACAAGTGTTCCAACCTGAGCCTGTGGGGCTCAGCTCCGAGGTAGAGAAGCTCTTGATTTATTTTTATTTTTTCATTTATTTATTTGAGAGAGAGAGAGAGGGAAAGAGAGAGGCAGATAGCGAATGGGCACACCAGGGCCTCCAGCCGCTGCAAACGAACTCCAGACACATGCATCCCCATGTGTATCTGGCTTACGTGGGTCCTGGGGAGTTGAGCCTGGGTCCTTTGTCTTTGCAGGCAAACGCCTTAACTGCTAAGCCATCCCTCCAGCCCCATCTTGTTTTATTTTTAGAAGATGAGTGAACCAAAGTCGCCCCTAGGCACCAAGTGGTCAGGACCTGGATTTCTTACAGCCTCTCCCTCTTGACCTACAGCTTCAAGGTCAGCTGATGCGTGATCTTAATACTGTCTCTAACCTTGATGTCCTTTCTTGGCAAAGGGACTCTATGAGAGGTTCTTGGCAATTGAGACTTGGGCTTCCTGAAGAGCCACTGTTCTGCCCATGATGCTCGGGTGTTCAAGTCTGACTCTAAATCGTGGCATCTTTATTCTCTTACAGTAGACCTGGAATGATAGTTTGAGTCCAAGACTTTACTACCCAATGCATTGCTGTATATGGCTTCCAATCACTCCTGTAAGTCCAAGTTCCTCTTCATCTGTAGCAATTGGCATACATTACGTGTACCTTTCCAGGCTGTTGAACAGACCAGAAGCAAGCTTGCGGGTCCAGTATGTGACTGTCACTCCAAACCACTCTTGCGTGTCTGTTACTGAACCAGGTATGTGAAGAAATGAAGAATGACCTTGGCTCACAGGATCTCTTTCTCCCTTCTCTCTCTCTCTCTCCTTTTTGTATTTCTGAATCTCTGTCTCTTCAGTTAATGACATCAAACAGGAAATGATAATGAACTGAAAATTTGGGACCAAGACAGTACACAAGATGGCTTGTAATTTGTGGTTTGGAAATTCATGAAGGAAAACTGAGGGTCTAGCTCAGTGGTAGAGCATTTACCTAGCAAGTGTGAGGCCTTGAGTTTAAGCCCTAGAACTGTAAAAACAACAAAAACAACAAAATGCCCAGGAAGGACTAGATTCACGAGTACTCACAGAGAGAGTCACCCACAAACAATGTCACCGTCCTGGACTCTGGATAGCGTCCCAGCTGCGGCTTCGGGAGCCCGGACTGTCTTGCTGGTCTGTCCGCATCCCCAGATGTGGTCTACCACAGTCTTCCTCACATGCAGCCCTTCCTTTGCGTGACATGTCACGAGTTCTGCTTTCTGTCGTGTTCACTTGCAGTTCTTTTTCAATCCACCCGTGACTTCCATTTCACTGCATTTACATAAAGAAGAAACTGTATCACCAGAATCAGCTAGGGGCCAGTTAACTTACCATGGATAGAAAGAAGCTGAAAATGTGCACACAATTATTAAAAATAATTAACGGTGTTTGTACATGCCTCGCCTAATCTTCTTCTCTGCCTAGATTATTTTCTAACTGTTATGATCAAATCCCTGACCAGAAGCAGCTTAAGGCAGGAAGGGTTTATTTTGGCTTACAGTTTGAGGTCAGCGGGGAAGGTGTGGTGGCGGGAGCTCCAGGCATCTGGTCACTTTGCATCTGCAGTCAGGGAGCAGAGAGATGAAAGCTGATGCTCAGCTCACTTTCTCCTTTTTGTTCAGTCTATGACTCCAGCCCTTCACGTGGTGACACCCCCATTTCAGATGGATCTTTCTCAAATGACTAACCTAGAAAGTCTCTCACAGAAACTCATTTTGCTAAATCCCATGAAGTTGACAAGAGTAGCCAACCTAGTACCCACCAGGGTTTGGCATCACATTCTGTGGGATGTACCATTCTTGCAAAAAGCATTGAAGATTCTGCATTGTTGGGGTCCCCCCTAGGGCCAGCCCAGGAGGGACGGCAGGGTCTCTGCCGAGTGGGGGTGAGAGGCGCAGAGTCACGACACAGACTCCAGGAGTTGGGTGGAAGCAGCCGAGGGCGAGCTGCTGCAAACTCATTTATTCAAGGAAGTGTAGGGGGTTTTAAGGGTTTGGCTGGCCAATCATTGTATGGGGTGGTTCCCTTCTTGTGACCAATGACAGCTTGTCTCCAGGCAGATCATCTTGCAGCAGGTTGCTCGTGGGCCTGGGGCTGTAGCTGTTAGCACGCCAGGCCTGTGCAGGATGCCATGTCTATAGAAGCCACTTCCTGGTTTCTTCTAGAAAGCGGCCTGGCTAGGGCCCAACCTACACTGTGCCATACATTGCATCTTTACATTCTTGATGCTGTGGTTGCTTTTGTGTTGCTGGGACAAAATATCTGATGGGAGGAAAGAGTTTGTGTTGGCTTATAGTTTTCAGGAGAAGGAGAAGGATGGAAGAGTAGAGGCCGGACATCACATCTGGCCACAGCAGCTGGCAGAAAGCATTAAGGGCTGGAGAGCTGGCTCAGTGGTTAAGGCACCTACCTGCAAAGTCTAATGACCTGGGTTTGATTCCCCAGTATCCATGTGAAAACATCAGATGCACAAAGTGGAGCATGCCTCTAGAGTTCATTTGCAGCAACTGGCGGCCCTGGTGTGCCCATTCCCTCCCCCTCAGCTTGCAAATAAACAAATAAATTAAATTTTAAAAAAGGAATGAGCTGAGTCTGGTGAGGGAAATCTGGTTATGTCTTTTTAAAATTTATTTTAAAAATAAATTTTAAATAGGGGGGGAAGCACATAGATAGACAACGGGTGCACCAGGGCCTTCAGCTGCTGTAAACAAACTCCAGATGCATGCGCCCCCTTGTGCATCTGGCTTATGTGGGTCCTGGGGAATTGAACCTGGGTCCTTTAGTTTTGTAGGCAAGTGCCTTAACTGCTAAGCCATTTCTCCAGCTCAAAACCTGGTTATATCTTAAGCCCACTCCCAGCAACATATCTCCTTCATCAAGACTCCTTCCAAATTGCCTCCAGCTAGAGCCAAGCGTTTAAAACACACGAGTGTCTGGCGAACATCTGATTCAAACCACCACACTTAGCCTTCCTGCTTTCCCGTTTCTTGCTGCTAGAGAGTGAGGCTGATGAAGTAAGCACTGCTAGTGAGAGGCGGCTGAGCTGAGGAGGCACTTCACACCCACCCGTCACTGAGTCCTCCCAAAGGTTTCACCCTAGGGCATTTCTTTGTTTGTTTATTTATTTATTTTAATTTTTTGTTTTATTTTTATTATTTATTAGCAATAGACAGAGAAAGAGAGAGAGAGAGAAAGAGACAGAGAGAGAATGGGCACACCAGGGCCTCCAGCCACTGCAAACGAACTCCAGACACATGCACCACCTTGTGCTTACGTGGGTCCTGGGGAATCGAGCCTCGAACCGGGGCCCTTAGGCTTCACAGGCAAGCACTTAACCACCAAGCCATCTCTCCAGCTCTTTATTTTATTTTATTTTATTTTATTTTTATTTTTATTTTTATTTTTATTTTTATTTGAGACAGAGAGAGAGGGAAAGAGAGAAAGAGAGATAGAGAGAATGGGCACACCAGAGCCTCCAACCACAGCAAATGAACTCCAGTTGCATGTGCTACCTTGTGCATCTGGCTTATGTGGGTCCTGGAGAATCGAACCTGGGACCTTAGGCAAGCACCTTAACAGCTAAGCCCATAGTGTATTCTTTTTTTTTTGGTTTTTCGAGGTAGGGTCTCACTCTAGTTCAGGCTGACCTGGAGTTCACTCTGTATTCTCAGGGTAGCCTTGAACTCACGGCGATTCTCCTACCTCTGCCTCCCAAGTGCGGGGATTAAAGGCATGTGCCACCACACCGGCCCATACTGTATTCTTACTGAATTCTTCTGTTTCTGAAGAAACAAAGGCACAGAAAGGGGAAGTGGTTTTGCTCTGTTACACATGCGTAAGCGAGCTAGCACAGTCACAAGGCCGCTAGAGCACACAGCCTGGGTACCCCACAGGTCTGCTGTGACATGCTCACTCCCTCATGGGGCCTACGGTAGCCACCTTAGAGGCTGTATAAGAATTTGGACTGGGCGTGAGAAGAGAGGAGCGTATTTAGTGGAAGCTGTATGTGGGCAGAGATTCTTGGAAGTGCACTTTCTGTATTAACGCATCAGAGACGTGTGATTGTAGTCTGATCTTTATTTCCACCCTTTCAAAATGAGACAACAGCACCTTTCTAATTATCTTTCAACTTCTAAGTGGTGAACTTTGATTGGAACCTAAGGGATGAGGCACCAGCCTGTGTCCCTACAAAGAGCCCTGATAAAAGCATGATATAGATGGCACATCTGATTATGTCATCTGCAGGTGACAGTTTCAACTCTATAACCATGAGCTTATCAATCTGCCCCAGGCTCTTATCTAGTCCTGCCTAGCCACACCTTGCTTTCTTTCCTGTCTAAAATAGAATTCAGATGACCTTTTCCTTCTAAAAAAAAAAAAAAATCGACCTCTTTCCAGGAAGGAGTTCAACTATTCATTCATCTCACAACCATGATGCTGTCTGAGCCAAGCCCTGTGCTCCATGCCAGAGAAATGAGTGGCTAAGATGGGGACACTACTTCACAGGGACTGAAGCTGACCAGCTTTCCCAGGCTGTGGAACATACTTCTGCAGCCCCTGTGCATTTATTTCCTCTTCTGTTAAAACAAGACTAAGGCACTTGTTCATACCTTTCCTCCCCCATGGAGAATTTTCTGGGTCAGTGCCCCTTCAGTGTCATGGCTGGAATAAAAAATGCCCCCCCCCCCCCCCCCGTGGCTCATGTGTTTGAACATTTCATCTCCAGCTGGTGATGCTGTTTGGGAAGGTTGTAGAACCATTAGGAGCTGGAGTCCTGCTGGAAGAGATGGGTCACATGACATACACCTTGAGGTTTTATAGTCTGGCTCCACTTCCTGTTTACCCTGTTTCCAGTTTTGTCAAGGTGTAAGGTGAGGTGGCACACTCCCACCACCATGGAGTTACCTGCCACCATGCCGTATCCCCTCAAACTGTGAGGCAAAATAAACCCTCCTTTCAGGAGCTCCTAAGAAAAGGAACCCTTATACTCGATTTAGATGACCTGAATTTGTGACCTCCTATTGACTAGCAGAATATTATTATGACTTTCATTGTTTCTCTTCACCTGTGGAATTAATTCAGACCCATAATTCAATATCCCCCAAGCCTAGGGAACAAATGTATTTTGTGAACTAGGTTTGGCCATGGATTTTTTTTTTATTTTCATTTTTTATTTCTTTTAAAGATTTAAAATTTTATTTATTTATTTATTTGCAAGCAGAGAGAGAGAGAGAGAGAGATGAGAGGCAGGCAGAGAGACAATGGGCATGCTAGGGTCTCTAGCCACTGCAAACAAATTGCAGATGCATGTGCCCCTCGTGCATCTGGTTTACACGGGTCCTGAAGAATTGAACCGGAATCCCTTGGCTTCGCAAGCAAACGCCTTAACCGCTAAGCCATTTCTCCAGCCCTCAATTATTATTATTTTCTTTTGTTTTTTTCAAGGTAGGGTCTCACTCCAGCTCAGGCTGACCTGGAACCCACTATGTAGTCTCAGGGTGGGCTTGAACTCACGGAAATCTTCCTACCTGTGCCTCCTGAGTGCTGGGATTAAAGGCATGTGCCACCATGCCCAGCTCAATTTTTATTTTATTTCTTTTTTTGAGAGAGAGAGAGAGAGAGAGAGAGAGGGAGAGAAAGGGTTTACCAGGACCTTCAGCCGCTGCAAACCAACTCCAGACACATGCGCCATTGTATGCATCTGACTTACATGGGTGCTGGGGAATCAAACCTGGGTCTTTTGGCTTTGTAGGCAAGTGCCTCAACTGCTAAACCATCTCTCCAGGCCTCACCGTGGATTTTATACGGGGGTGTGTTTACACTGAAGGTCAAGCAGCACCTGATTGCCTCTTTGGGGAACTGCACAGATATTCCCACCAGCTGAAACTGTCAAGGACCGAGTGTGAATCTGGAAGAGTCCTCATTGTGCTGCCCAGTGAACATCATGGCTTTTGGAACTGGGATTAAGAGACTGCACAAAGGGGCCAGGGAGACGGTTCAGTGCACAAGGCGCTTGCCGCAGGAGCGTGAGGACCTAAATTTGGACCCCCAGAACCCACATAAATGCTGGACCTATAACTCCAGCCCTTGAGAGGCAGAGATAGGCGGACCCCCTGGTGCAGGGGGCTAGCTAGACCACATGAATCTCTGAGCTCTGGGTTCAGTGAGAGGCACTGTCTCAACAAATTAAGTATAAAGTGACTAAGAGGGCCTGGCGTGTCCATTCTCTCTCTCTTTCTCTCAAATAAAACTAAAAAAATTTAAAAAGAAATAAAAAAAACCAAAATCAAACTAAAATAAAAAAATTCTTCAAACACCTCATTTTTATGCTTATAGAATATTTTTTAAAATATTATTTATTTATTTGGGGGAGAAAGAGAGACAGGCAGATAGAAAGGGCCTCCAGCCACCACAAACGAACTCCAGAAACATGCACCACCATGTGCCTCTGGCTTATGTGGGTACTGGGGAATCAAACCTGGGTCCTTAGGCTTTGCAGGCCAGTACCTTGACCCCTAAGCCATCTCTCCAGCCCTTATAGAATATTTTTTAATGTGCAAGACTTATGCGTAGAATCTTCAGAAAGATCATTTTTTGTTTGTTTGTTTGTTTTTGAGGTAGGGTCTCACTCTAGCCCAAGCTGACTTGGAATTTACTATGCACTCTCAGGGTGGCCTTGAACTCACAGTGATCCTCCTACCTCTGCCTCCTGAGTGCTGGGATTAAAGGCGTGCCCCACCACTCCCGGCTTTTTAAAAAATATTTTATTTTTTATTTATTCATTTGAAAGAGAGAGACAGAGGCAGAGAAAGAGAGAGAGGGAGAGAATGGGCACTCCAGGGCCTCCAGCCACTGCAAACAAACTCCAGATGCATGCACCACCTTGTGCATCTGGCTTATGTGGGTCCTGGGGAATCAAACCAAGGTCCTTTGGCTTTGCAGGCAAGCACCTTACCCACTAAGCCATGTCTCCCATTGTTGATGGCAGTTGAGCACTTCACTGGATTCTGATGCTTGGGATTTATTCTCGAAGTAGAGTTACTGAGTCAAAATATGCAAACCTTAAGAAATCTTTCACGTGCACAATGAAAGTGCTTTCCAGAACACTTGACCTGTTTTCTTTAGTTCCATGATTTACATTTAAAATCGGAGTCAAATCACAAATGCAGCTGGTTCAGGATTCAAACAGCACACCTGCAGAACTGTGACTCTCAATATGGGACCAGCCTGTGTTGGGTTCAGGTTGACCAGCCATTGGCTCCAAGATGTAGGGGGTGGGGGTGAGGTATTCCTCTCAACCAGCACCAGGGGACCCATTGTATGTACTATAATCATCCCAGTATGCAGATAGATTGGAAGCAGTTTAAAGCCATGTCAACAAAATATCATCAAAGGCTGGAGGGATGGTTTAGTGGTTAAGACGCTTGCCTGCAAAGCCAAAGGACCCAGGTTCGATTCCCCCAGGGCCCACGTAAGCCAGATGCACAGGTGGCACATGCATCTGGAGTTTGTTTGCAGTATCTGGAGGTCCAGGTGTGCCCATTTTCTCTCTATCTGTGTCTCAAGTAAATTAATAAACAAACAAACAAACATGATTAACTTATGGGAAAGGATGACAGAGCCTGGAGCCTGAGAGTGGTGTGGCAGAAAGCCCTGGAAGGACAATCCATTTCCAAGCATAGAAAAGCAGTGAACTCTGGCTGGGAAAGGAGTCGCTGGTGGTGTGTGTTTATGCGTGTGTGTGGGGAGGGGGGTGGTGCATACAAGGTAATGGGATGCCCTTGAACAGTGGAGAATCTAGACTCCAAGCTCAAGGGGAAATTTCCGTGGTGTGGTTCTCTCACAATAATTCGCAGAAGAACTGATAGAATTCCTTTGAAAGCGTTAGACAAAAACAGCAGCCAAGGGCATGCAGGCAAGCATGGCAAGGCGGATCTGTCTGTCTTCCAGCGTGGGCGCCTCAGGACTTGACAGAACAGGCCATACCCTCCCTTCTGGCTGAGTAACTGGTCTGTACTGTGGACGACAGTTAAGTGGAGAGGCTTCTTTTGGAGGAAGAAAATACACATTTTCTCTGTTTGGGGGCTGATGAGAGGGGACAACAGGATGACAAAAGATCAGTTAGCATAGGGGCTGCCTCCTGTGATAGCCATAGAGGACAGAGAATAATGCACTTGTTTTTCTGGGTAGGAACAGATGTAAACAGCTTCAATTTGGAAGGCCTCTGGGCTCCATGCCAGCGACCCAGCAGTGCCCTTGGAGACCAAATTAACATAGATAGACCTTCAGTGGAATGTGGGCATGGCTGTATCAATAAAACTTTATTAAGAAAGCCAGGTGGTAGCCAGGGTAGAGTTTACTGATCTCTAGCTCAGGAAGTGAGAGAGAGGTACGTCTCTGTAAACCCAGACAAGTCAATTCACTTTTGAGGGCATCAATTTTGTTGACTGCAAAAAGGTGGTGGGGTTAGTTGAAGTATTTTACTTTATAAGTTTGCTTTAAAAATCAAATGGAGCAATGTTTGCCCTGGGCTTGGGTGCATGGGAGTTACTGTAGAGGAAGAGAGACAGGGGTTGGACAGGTGGTTAAGGCACTTTCCTGCAAAGCCGAAGGACCCCGGTTCGATTCCCCAATACCCACAGAAGTCAGATGTACAAGGTGGGGCATGCGTCTGGAGTTCATTTGCAGTGGCTAGAGGCCCTCCAAAAAAAAAAAAAAAAGACAAAGAAAGCAGTCTTACCCCTGTGTATTTGGATCAGTGTCACTCTTTGTCCCATCAGTACAAACTTCTGGGGCATAAAAACCACGTATTGGGCTGGAGGAATGGATTAGCGGTCAGGGCGTTTGCCTGCAAGGGCAAAGGACCCAGGTTCGATTCTCCAGGACCCACATTAGCCAGATGCACAAGGTGGCACATGCATCTGGAGTTCGTTTGCAGTGGCTGGAGGCCCTGGCGCACCCATTCTCTCTCTTTCTCTCTGGTAATAAATAAATAAATAAATAACAATAAAATATTAAAATAAAGAACATGTCTTGAACTGGGTCAGTGGTAGAGCATTAACCTAGCAGGTGCCAGGCCCTGGGTTTCCCAAGCACTACACGAAACCCATACCTTACTTCCTATGCCTCTCCAGAGGGCTGTGTCTTACAGGAGGCTCTGCACAGTGGTTTAGCAAGAGAAGGTTCCAAGGGCAGAGTGGCAAAGGGTGTTGGTGGCTGAGCAGAGATGTTGCTCAACTGGCATTGAGGTTCAACTTCATCCCACTGGACTTTTGGGGTCACTGTGTACCTTAGTGTCAGGCCCATCTCGTACCTTGGGGCAGTCAGGGACAGGTGGTATGGGTTGTCTCCATTTCTGTGGATGGTGAGTACCACAGCATCTCCCCACGGGGGAGGGGGTACTCCGACATTTCTGCAGGTTACAGAAAACCCACACTCACTTGCTCTCAGTTCATGCTTTCAGCCATCCATGAAAAAGCCGCTTTATAGAACGGAGAAGGGCGGAGCCAGGGCAACTGAGTCCCTCACCTGTCATTCCAGAGAGGAGAGTCATTTGGCTTTGAGGCGAAACAGAGGGAGGGAGGTGCTGACATTCTTGGAGGGACAGGAAGTGCTGTTTTTCAGGGGCTTGTGTTTCTTTTCCTCAGAGGTGTGAGTGGCTGGGACCCCGCACTACTCGGCTGGCACATGATAGTCATAAGGTTACAAAGTTACCTGCCTCAAGTGGCCAGAAGGCTTGAATCCTTTTCTGCAACTTTATCGAGTGACCTTGAGCCAAGGACTTTAAATTGCTCAGCCTTGGTTTCTCATTAGTAAAATGGGGACAACAATGTTTCTTTCTTTCTTTCTTCTTTCTTTCTTTCTTTCTTTCTTTCTTTCTTTCTTTCTTTCTTTCTTTCTTTCTTTCTTTCTTTTGTAGGTAGGGTCTCACTCTAGCTCAGGCTAACCAGAATTCACTATGTAGTCTCAGGGTGGCCTTGAACTCACGGCCACCCTCCCACCTCTGCCTCCCGAGTGCTGGGATTAAAGGCGTGCGTCCGACAACAATGTATCTTAATCCGTAGGGTCTTTGTAAGATAATACTTATACACCATGCAGCACAGTTTTTGGCACCTGATTAAGAGTCCGTTTCAATCCATGGTAATTTCGTTTTATTAACTTCCTTTGTGTTAGCATTTCCATTGTCTTGCATTGTTGTGTTTGAGAAGTGGCATTATCTGGGTTCAGTTTCTCAACTGTTATTTGCATGTCACCTTGGATTTGTGCCATATCTGTTGCCTGTGCTAAGCAACTAGGCAGGAACTCTTGGCGCATTTGCATACAGTACAATGAGCTTGCAGTCAGACCAGTGAGCTGATGGTTTTGGATGGGCTGGTGTTTGGCACTCTGTCCATTTGTTATGGTGAACGATCTCATCTCCGATGTTGACATAGGATGACTGGCAGGGTTATACTCTACCTGGGAACTCAAATTCCCCCTTTGTTTTTCTTCCTTCTGTGCTGAGTGAGCACACAGCTCTGAAGCACTCTTTCAGTGCTTGGCTTGGTTAGGGAATCTTATGCATAAAGTCAGAGGTATTTTTTTTTTCTTTCTCTCTGATAAATGACTTGGGTTCTGACAGATGACCAGGAAATGGTTACTCAGAGCTGAGCGTTCAAAGCTGATGGTTGGGAGCAATGGAAATTCCCTCTCTTTGCCTAAAATAACTGGAACCGGAGCCCAACAGTGTGAGCTTTGTCCAAGCCTGAAACAATATCCCTTCCAAATACATTCAGTGCGGAAATCCTTAGCGAGGTATGGTGCTAGTCCTCACTGACAAGTTAGACTAACGCTAGTCATTCCGTGTCCCACAGCAAAAGGACCATTGTTCCTAACAATGAGTCCCCCAGGACAGAAACTTAAGTCTGTGCACACAGCAGTGTGGTGCTTACTGACTTCTCCCTGCCCACCCCACCCCTACCCCTCACCCCATTTGATGGCTTTACTATCACGGCAATCTAATTCCGGAAATAGATAAGTTCTCCATGTACTTGATTATTTTTATTGCACTCCTGCTTGTGACAATCTTCCCCCAGACACTCCCAAGCAGGTTTTGAGGAAATGAGAGGCGGAAATGCTGGAACCTTCTAGTAGGGCAGAGTTCGGACGAGTTGCCTCCCACAAAGGTCTCTGGGTTTAAATTCCACAGCAGCTTTTAATCCTGTGCCCAAGCTGATCACATTTTCATAATTAGAGCAAGCACAGGTGTGTGCGTGCAGCAGACCCGGGATGGAGGGCCTGTGGGCTTGTTTGGATAAAAATGACACCGACGTGATTTCTGACTGTTAGAAGCATTATAACAGAAGGACGGATGGATGGACAGACACACAGACTGATAGACAGAATATCCGTTAAAACAGATTATAACAGACAGACCATCCATTTTAATAGACTGAGAGACAGACTGACGTGAAAAGAGACAGATGGAGTGATGGCTCAGCAGTTAAGTCGCTTGCCTTGCGCAAAGCCCAATGACCAGGGTTTGATCCTCCAGTGCCCACACAAATCCAGATAACAAAAGGCCTGAGATAATTAACTTGTAAAGACCAAGAAAAATAGGTTTATCTTGACTTACAGATTTGAAGTTCGAGTTCCCTTTCTTTCTTTCTTTTATTTATTTATTTATTTTTGAGGTAGGGTTCTACTCTAGTCCAGGCTGACCTGGAATTCACTATGTAATCTCTGGGTGGCCTTGAACTCTCAGCTAGCCTCCTACTTCTGCCTCCTGAGTGCTGGGATTAAAGGCGTGCACCACCATACCCCACTTGTTTTTTTATTTTTTATTTTGCTGTTGTTTGTTTTCGAGGTAGGGTCTCACTCGAGTCCAGGCTGACCTGGAATTCACTATGTAGTCTCAGGGTGGCCTCGAACTCATGGTGATCCTCCTACCTTGGCCTCCTGAGTTCTGGGATTAAAGGCATGCACCACCACGCCTGGGTTCCCATTCTTGAACACCAGCCTTGTTCCTTGGCCCCCGTGGCCGGGCAGCACTTTGTGGTGGGCAGTACTTGGCAGGGAGGAGCTTCTCACATCAAGGCCAGGAAGCAAAAAGCTGAGAAGACAGGGTTACATAGTGAGATCCAGGTCAGCCTGGGCTAGAGAGACTCTGTCCAAAACAAACAAACAAACAAAATAAAAAATAACTATAAAATTACAAGATAATATAAAACAGATGTGTATAATTACTGGTTAAAAAACAACAAACAGAAGACGGTGCCATGCTTGGCCAGTGAGCTTTACCTGAGCTACATATTAGTGTTATTGGGAAAATGTGTGTGTGTGTGTGTATGTGTGTGTGTGTGTGCGTGCGCGCGCGCGCTTTCTTTTGGATTCACCAGTTTTGAAGTTCATTTAAGCTATAGGCCATTGCTTTGGCATCTACACAGTGAGAGCCTGCCTGACCCTCAATGCCAACATGGAGAAGGAAGCCAGGAAGTGAAGCAGAACACACTTCTGGACACCCAGGGTGCCATCCACATCTAGCTGTGCTAAAGTGAGCACCCAAACTGACTGCTTCCATTGGGTGGAGACAAGGGCCCTCCTGTCCATACACCAGGTCAGGCTAGGCTCTGACGAGGTCACATTTAATTAAACTGGCCATGGCCGTCATGCGGCTTCCTTCTCACTTAAGTGTTCAGCTCAAAGCTCTTTTCGCTGAACACTCATAGTCCTCCATCAGGGAGACCACTGATCCGAGGAGCATGTGTTCAGGCCCAACCAGGCTCAAGATTGGACTTTTGATTTTAGAAAATGGCCTGCTCCAATCACAGAAAACTCGTCATAGGTTTTCCAATAGAAAATGGGGCTGGAAAGATGGCTCAGTGGTTCAAGGTGCTTGCTTGAAAAGCCAAATGACAGGTGTTCAATTCCCCAGTGCCCATGCAAGCCAGATGCACAAGGTGGCGCATGCATCTGGAATTTGTTTGCAATGGCTAGAGGCCCTGGTAAGCCCATTCTCATTCTTATTCTTGCTCTCTCTTTCTCTCCTTACAAATAAAATAAAATAAAATAAAATAAAATAAAATAAAATAAAATAAAATAAAATAAAATAAAATAAAATAAAAAAAAAAGAAAGTGAACAGCCTTTTGAAGTATAGCTTAGATTCCCCCAACACTTCAAATGTATGTGATGGGTGCAAAGAGAAGTGCACGCTCACCCCTGACTCACTGTTGGTGAACAGTTCTTTCCTCACTCTGTGATGTCTCTCCACCCACACTGTGAGTTTATGGCAAACACACACTCCCAGATACCTGTCTTTAATGAGGCCTTGTGTAATCCGCTGGCACGTGGGATGCCACTCCATCATCCCGCAGCCCAGGTATAACCAGCTGCCCATTTCTCACAGCTGCCTACTGAGCAGTGATTTTGCCATTCAAGGCACTAGCCTTTGATTGCTTTTTCCTGCAGACATGATGTTTCATGCCAAGTCATCTACATGGCAGCGTGCTCACAGGGACAGGGCTGAGCTGTCTAGAAATGCAAGAGGAAAATTTTGGGAGCCGGTTGCATAATCATCACGTCCTGTTCTAGCCTGTGCCTCGGAAGACTGTCTTCCTCCTCCTTCAGCTCTGCCCACAGCGGGGAGCCCGGGGGATGGGACTTATCACGAAGCAGGGCCCTGGGTCACACAGATACTGGGAGGACCCCAGCCACACCTACACTGCACAGGTCATATGTAACTAGGAAGAGATATCAAAACAAAAGTGAACAAATAGAGAAGCTTCTCTTTTCAGATGGCGGCAACCTCGGGATGACTCAGAAAGCACCATGGTGCTGAGAAGAAGGGACAGAGGAGTGCTCAGCACTGAAACATCTCTAACACAACTTCTAAGGCTCAGGGTCCATTGCGGAAGAGGGGGCGGAAAGAATGTAAGAGCCAAAAGAAGAGTCCTTATAACGTGCTCCTGCAGACACAAAATGGCCTGGATATCCATGACCTCACAGTGCCTGACACTACCTACACAAGACCATCATAATAGGGGGATATGATCATGACATCAAAATAAAAGAGAGACTCATTGAGAGGGGGAGGGGATATGATGGAGAGTGGAGTTTCAAAGGAGAAAGTGGGGGTAGGGAGGGAAGTACCATGGGATATTGTCTACAATTAAGGAAGTTGTCAATAATAAAAAAAAAAAGTGAACAAAAGTCAGGGGTAATTTCCGTGTTGAACGAGAACCCTGAGCATACATGTCCACACTCCACTAGTGCTCATTGCCACAGCATTGTGCTGGACATAGGAATTTAGGGTTTATTTATTTATTTATGTTTACTTTTATTTATTTATTTGAGAGCTTGTTTGGAGGCTCTAGCAGGGGAGCACAGCTACTCGTAGACCCTTGACCGAAGACCGGTCCTCCTCTATTCGGGGAAGGTCATGCTCTTCGACCGAGCACGCAGCTTCAGGAGGGGCGCACATGGAGCGGTGAGGGAGGAAGGGGACATCCACCTAGCCAGCCAGATCAGCCAAGGCAATCAATGGGGTGACAGATGTCGCAGCCAGAAAGCAGAAAGCAACAAAGAGAGAAAGAGGCAGAGAGAGAAAGAATGGGCACACCAGGGCCTCCAGCCACTGCAAATGAACTCCAGATGTATGCGCCACCACATGCATCTGGCTTACATAGGGCCTGGGGAAATCGAGCCTTGAACCAGGGTCCTTAGGCTTCATAGGCAAGCGCTTAACCACCAAGCCATCTCTCCAGCCCAGAATTTAGGATTTATAAGACACGTTACCTTTTGTTTCCTTCTGTGTGTGTGTGCTGGGGGTGTGTATGTGGAAGCCAGAGGACAATCTTGGGTGTACTTTCAGAAACACCAACCTCCTCCTTTGAGGCAGGGCCTCTCATTGGACTGAAGCTTATTAATCAGTCTAGACTAGCCTGGCCAGGGAGCTCCAGGGTTCCTCCTGTCTCTACTTCCCTAGCGCTGGGATTATAGGCACATGCCACCACACCTGGCTTTTTTTTTTTTTTTGAGGTAGGGTCTCACTCTAGCCCAGGCTGACCTGGAATTCACTATGTAGTCTCAGGGTGGCCTCGAACTCACGGCAATCCTCCTACCTCTGCTTCCCAAGTGCTAGGATTAAAGGCGTGCACCACCACACCCGGCAACGCACCTGGCATTTTTACATGAATATTAGGAATCAAATTCAAGTCTTCATGCTTGTGGGGACACAAAGCACTTGATTGAGCCTTTCAAATATATGAGCTTGAGGCGACCTGCTTTGTGGATGGACACAGTGAGTGTAAGGCTGTCCTATCCCTGCACCCTTGTGTGTGTGTAGAATATATTTTGGTGATGACATCAGAAGACCTATACGAGTTCTAGGCTAGACACCTCCTGGACCCCTCATGACCAGCTCAACTACATGATATTAAATTATTAAAAATTGGGGCTGGATAGATGGCTTAGCAGTTAACACACTTGCCTACAAAGCCTAAGGAGCCAGGTTTGATTCCCCAGTACCCACGTAAGCCAGATGTACAAGGTGGAACATGCATCTGGAGTTCATTTGTAGTGGCTGGAGGCCCTGGCACACCCATTCTGTCTCTCACAAATAAATAAATAAAATATTTAAAAATAAATTAATAAAAGTTAAGGTTTTGTTTTGTTTTGTTTTGTTTTTTTGAGGTAGGGTCTCACTCTAGCCCAGGCTGACCTGGACTTCATCGAACTCACTGTGATCCTCCTACCTCTGCTTCCCAAGTGCTGGGATTAAAGGAGTGTCTCGCCACGCCCGGCAAAAGTTAAGATTGTTAACGTGTGACTAAGCTGAGTGTTGTGTGTCCTGCCCTCTCAGGGCTGAAAAAGTAGGATGAGGTGGAAAGAACTGTCACTTCCTCCTTGAGGGCTCAGGGAACGCACTGCTTGCTTTGTGATTTTGTCCCAACTCGCTGTGTGAGCCTGGTGAGGTCACTTTGCCGCTCTGGGGTTCCCCATCCACAATAAGGCAAGCATTGGAGGAAGGCCTTGCAAGCTGCTTCCAGAAGCTTCTGAGTACGCCAGTTGCGTGTATACGGTCTCCGTCCTAGGGATTCAGTGGTTAGAACTCTGCACCTTACACAGCTCCCAACTCCTGGCGGGCAGCTCCCAGGCTGAGCCCAGGGGAGGTGAGGAAGAGGATGGGATGCCGGCGAGAGTAAAGGGGTGTCTGTGTATCCTGCATGTCAGGTATAACTGTCAGGTGTACATACGCCATGAAAAGCAACAGAGCAGTGGAAGGAGGCAGTGTGTGCTCCGCAAAGCCTCTCATATGGAGTAACAAGACCGTGATAAGGGACATGCCATAGAGTTTGTGTTGCACTTGTGGGGTAGAGGGGCTGTGGGAGGATCTGTTGAGACAGGAAGTGACTCCCTGGTGAGTCAAGACTAGGAGCCAAGAAAGGAGATGCCATAGCCCTTGGGAACTTGTCAGACAGGTATTCAGTGGAGTCCAAGTCTGACCATTTATTTAGCTGTGTGGCCTTAGTAAAGTCCCACCGTCTCTCTGACCCTGGACTGCTTCTGTACTCATCTGGAGTAAGAGGCAGCTCCATGGTGGAAGGGTGGAGTGGAGCAGCGTCTTTAAAGAGCGCAGCCCAAGTGGGCATGTAAACAAAGGCAAAGCTGTAATTACCATAGGGCTCGCTCATGTTTACTGGGCATGTGCCAAGTACAACTTCATCAGACTTTCTCCCTGCCTCTTCCGCTTACCCTTCCCCAGACCAACCCAGGAGGCAGGCGCTATTATGATCCCATTTCATGGGTGAGGTAAATGATTTCGTCAAGGCATCAATGTTAGTCATCATTATTATGTCCTCGGGCACCACCGTGGGAGGTTAAGGTGACCCAGCGCTTAGCAAGGAAGTCGTCGGCAGAGATCAGCAAGCAGCTGCTGAGTGGCTGGCTGTTTTCTTTCTTTTTTTTTTTTTTTTTCTGGAGGAACAGAAATCATAGATGTCAGAAATGTACCCCGTCACCCAACATGCATGCATTTTAGGGAGGTGTAATTTACGCGCAGGCAGTGCACCAGCCCAAGTCTCGTGACTCGTCACCAATGCAGTCATTTAAACCGTCACCACCATGGTGGCAATCACTGTTGGTGCTGTCATTACCATTTTGCCAGTTCTAGCATTAACTAGACATGGAAGCAGGTTCTTGGGTATTAATAATTCCTTCCACCATAGAGATACGCTGAACTTTATTTACCTACTGCTTATGCACACGTGGGTCTTTCTTGTTGTTGGCCATGAATACAGCTGCTATGGATGTTCAAACACAAGTTACACAAGTTTTTTTTTTTTTTTTTTTTTTTGAGGTAGGGTCTCACTCTACCCCAGGCTGACCTGGAATTCATTATGTACTCTCAGGGTGGCCTTGAACTCATGGCAACCCCAAATACAAGTTTTTGTGTGGACATACATTTTTATTTTTCCTGGGTACTGCCAATTTCTTTTTCCAGGTAGAGTCTTACTCTAGCCCAGGCTGACTTGGAATTTACCTTGTAGTCTCAGGGTGGTCTCGAACTCACAGCCATCCTCCTAACTCTGTCTCTGACTGTTGGGATTAAAGTGTGAAGAACACGTTCACTCTCCCTCCAGCCAGCCCCAGCTGTGCTCAAACGCGCCTCACTTTGGTGTGATGTTACTTTGTAATTACACATAGGTGGTGCGTTCCTAGCTGGATCACTGGCGGGAGTGGACACACATCTGGAGACACATGAAGTCCATCTGTCTGTCAGTAGCAACATTAGAGACCCTAAGTTGATGTCTGATGTTTGTGGATGAGACACAGTGGAGGTGCAGAGGACGAGAGGTGAAGAAACAAGATGTGACTCAGCATTAGTTCTGTCCCCGAGTCATCCTTGCTGCTGATTTATCCCCACACGTGTGTGCGCGCGCACACACACACACACACTTTTCCACTTTGCCTTGTTCAACTGTCACCGAAATCTATTCAGCATAGAGGTCATTGAAGGGCATAATTTGGGAATTAGTGGTTAAATTTGGAATTTCAGATTCTGTCTTGGGGCGTCCCATTCACTTACTGCTTCCTGATGATTGAGCTCCATGTCAAGGGTCTGCTGGACTAGAGAAGGGTCTGTGAGCACCGGCCAAGCTCAAGCACTGGAGAACCCTTGGCTCTGTACCAGACGTCCCGAGGTGTGTAATCCCCTACGCTGTGCACACCCCACCCCAGGTGTGTAATCCCCTACGCTGTGCACACCCCCAGGTGTGTAAGCCCCCACGCTGTGCACACCCCCCAGGTGTGTAATCCCCCACGCTGTGCACACCCCCCAGGTGTGTAAGCCCCCACGCTGTGCACACCCCCCAGGTGTGTAATCCCCCACGCTGTGCACACCCCACCTCAGGTTAGCTGCGTCAGGACTCTGAGGTGACCTGCAGGAGCCTGGTGGGACCTTCTAGTGTCCTGCCGCAGTAGACAAGTATCAGAGGTCAGGTATGATTCGGGGACTGGGGCTTCTCACAGGGGCTTTGTTCTCGGGCCAAGTGTTCCCTTTGGTAGCAAACATGTATTATGTACCACTGAGTGCCACATAGAGTTGTTTTGTTTTTTTCTCTTTTTTCTTTTTCGAGGTAGGGTCTCCCTCTAGCCCAGGTTGACCTGGAATTCACTATGTAGTCTCAGCTTGGCTGCAAACTCACAGCAATCCTCCTATCTCTGCCCCCTGAGTGCTGCGATTAAAGGCATATGCCACCATGCCTGGCTGCTACATAGATTTTTAAAAAATATTTTATTTTATTTTTTTATTTTTGGAGAGAGACACAGAGAGAGACAGAGAGAGAGGGAGAGGGAGACAGATAGAGATGGGCGCGCCAGCAGTCTCTCAGCTGCTGTGAATGAAATCCAGATGTGTGCGCCCCCTTGTGGGCAAGTGCGGCATTGCACCCTTGCGTCACTTTGCATCTGGCTAAACCTGGGACCTGGAGATTGGAACCTGGTTCTTAGGCTTAGCAGGCAGGTGCCTTAACCGTTAAGCCATCTCTCCAGCCCTAAAAAATATTTTAATTAAATTAAATTAATTTATTTATTGGGGGGCAGAGAAAGAGTAAGGGAGAATGGACACATCAGGGCCTTCAGCTGCTGCAAAGGAATTCCAGACCCATGTTCCACCTTGTGTATCTGGCTTACGAGGATCGTGTTGCATCAAACCTGTGTCCTCTGGCTTTGTACTAACTGCTAAGCCATCTCTCCAGCCCAGATTTTGGTTTTTGTTAACATCCAGTTTTCTCTCTCTTTTTTTTTTTAGGGCGTGGTGAGGGGTAAAAGCTTCCTGACTTCCCTTTGGCTACGTGTTTGGGGGGCACTGGCTGGATGTCTTGTCTTGAGGGTTGGGTATTGATCCCCAGGCTTGGTCTATCCAACCATTTATGAATTGCCAAATTGGTCAAATGAGGCTTGAACTCTGGGCTTTCATTGAAATGATTGCAAAAGGAAGTTTTATCTCTCCTGGTTTAAAAGTGAGAGGGTCTAAATGTGAAGTCAATAGGGGTCACTGCAGAAAAGAGACCCACCCAGGCATGAGGCAAACAGAGTAATGGGGTGGCTCCAGCCACATGATGTTGTTTCTGTAGCCTTAAATCATGAGTCAATACTGACTTGACTTAAGTCAAGTTTCTGCCAATTGTCATTGGAAGATCTTGGCCAGGGCAAAACACACCTGAAATATTTTTTAAAATATATATTTTATTTATTTATTTGAGTGAAGACAGTGAGAGAGAGAGAGAGAGAGAAAGAGAGACACGGTGGGTGGGGGGAGAGAATGGGTGTGCCAGGGCCTCCAGCCACAGCAAACCAGAGGCATGCACCACCTTGTGTATCTGGCTTATGTGGGCCTTGGGGAATGGAACTGGGGTTCTTTGGCTTTGTAGGCAAATGTAGCCACTAAGCCATCTCTCCAGCCCCCACCTGAAGCTTTTTTGCAGTAAACCTGGGAAGTTCCTCATTTAATAGAACAGGGGGCAGCACAAGGAGAGTAAAGGGGTGGTGCTGGGGAAGAGGTTGGGGGAGATGTTTAAGATGAGGGACAAGGAGCTTGACCATGCAAGTTGCAAAGTGTCCCTGTCTGATCCCTGGCGCCACCCCCATGACAGCCTCCACCTGGCGGAGGTGTGAGTTTGCTTGTTCAGCAGCGGCCCGCCGAGAATGCACGGGTGTCTCCAGGACGGGCACCTCTGCCGACCCGCGAGCTCTGGGGCCCTGCGTCTGCCCCAGCCATGCCGCACGCTCGGACCCCCGTTCTGTGCAATGGAGCGGCTGTGCCCACTGCGGGGCGGCTCCCTGCTGTGGGTCAAACTCTCATGGTTTGGCCTTCAGGTGACCTGATATATCCGGCCTGTCATATTGTAGCTCACACGAAAAGTATGGAAGGAAGGAAGGAAGGAAGGAAGGAAGGAAGGAAGGAAGGAAGGAAGGAAGGAGAAAGGAAGAAGAAAGGAAGGAAGGAAGGAAGGAAGGAGAAAGGAAGAAGAAAGGAAGGAAGAAAGGAAGGAAGAAAGAAAGGAAGAAGAAAGGAAGGAAGAACGAAGAAAGAAAGGAAGAAAGAAGAAAGGAAGGAAGAAAGTAGGAAAGAAAGAAAGAAGGAAGGAAGGAAGGAAGGAAGGAAGGAAGGAAGGAGAGAAAGCAAGATCCGCCCCCCGCTCCATGATGGTGTCAGCCTTCTCCACCCGGAACCTTGAGCGCAATTGCCCTCTGCTGGGCGGCAGGGACAGGCGGCTGCTGAGCGCCGGAGGCTCGGGATGCAGCTGCGGGATGTGCTTCCTGGAGGGATGGGGGCGGATGCGGTTCCTGGAGAGATGCACTTCCTGAAGGGGTGCAGTTCCTGGAGGGATGTGGCTCGTATAGGGAAGCTCGTGCTTCCAGGAAAGATGTGGTTCCTGAGCAATGGGTTTTAGTTGTGCATCACCATACCCAGCTAAGACTAATCGAAGAAAAATTCAGCCAGGCTTGGTGGCTGAATAGTAATTCTGGCTACACCAGAGACGGAGGCACCAGGCTCAAGGCCACCTGGGCTATAGAGTGAATTCACGTTTGAGACTTTCTATCAGAATTAAAACGGAAAGGGGGTTTGGAGTGTGGTTCAGTGGTAGAGTACTTGTTTACTACGTTAGAAGTTCTATGTTCCAGGTCTAGCACTGAAAAAAGAAACGACAACACGAAACCAAAAGAAAGAAGAAAGCCGGGCGTGGTGGTCCACGCCTTTAATCCCGGAAGAGTTTGAGTCCACTCTGAGACTACATAGTGAATTCCAGGTCAGCCTGGGCTAGAATGAGACCCTGCCTCGAAAAACCACAAAGGAAAGAGAGAAAAGAAAATCATCATCAAATCACTATTCTGTTCCTCCACAGTGGTGGAAATTCAGACCTTTTCTGAACGACACATACCTTCCCTGGGGACAGCTACAAGCCCAGTAACCTACTCACTGTACAAGAGAGGCATGTATCTTCCCATGCACCTTCCCACGTGACTCTGGCCTGGGTTGTAGGAATGGTTATTTTTGACTTATTTCCAGCACTCCCTCTGTAGCATCCTGAGTAAGAATTTCTGCATGTTAAGAAGATGCCTCTTTTATTTGGGGTTTCACTGGCAACTTTTTTTTTGTTTTGTTTTTATGAGGTAGAGTCTCACTCTCTAGTCCAGGCTGTCCTGGAATTCACTCTGTAGTCTCAGGGTGGCCTTGAACTCACAGTGATCCTCCTACCTCTGCCTCCCGAGTGCTGAGATTAAAGGCATGTGCCACCACACCCGGCTTCACTGGCAACTTTAAAAAAATTTTTTTAATTGGCTTCTGGCATTCTCGAGTTTGCATTTTTGTTTCTAAGTTATACATTCCTGGGTGATGTCATAAAGTCCCCAAAGACCCAATAGGACCGTACTGAACAGAGAAAGACAATACGCTAACAAGTTATCTGGATGTGTCAGGAAGCAATGATGAGAGGCAGTGCACTTGGGGAAAATGTTCTCTCAGCCTGCTCTTGGGTTTTGGTAACTGCACTGGAAGAGATAAGACACGCCTGGCTGTTAGAAGGAATCAAGGAGTCTCCAAGGGACATGAGGCAGGAGAAAAGATTGGGTTGAAAACACGCAGTTATCACAGAGTCACGGAGGAGGTGACATGGTGGTTGAAGAGCCTTCGGGGGTGAAGGGGGGGTCAACAGGCTCTGGGACAATTTGACTTCAACTAGATGGTATTTGAATAATCTGCTAGAGAGAAAACAGATCTAGCACACATGGTCATAACAGTTCCAAAACTCTTGGTTTGACTGTGAATCATGCACAGCCGTGCCCAGAGGTCAGGCCTACACTCAACTCAGAACAAGTGGGGAATTGAAACAATTATTCCGAAAATCCACAGACATGGCTACTGCTCGGCCCCGCAGCCCTGATACGGCCCAGGGACAGTGATGTTATTCTCAACCCATTAGCAGTGTGTGCAGCTCTCCTGACTGTGTTAAGGCAAAGGGATTGCAGAATAATCTAGAATGTCAATGAAAATGTAGTCAGGCTGAGTCATCAGACACAGTGGGGAACTGAGGGCCTCCCATCCCTGACAGGAACATCTTGTGTTAAGTCAAAATTGAAATAAAATTTTGGGTTTAAATTTTGCAGATGGTTCAGGACCCTAGGCCACTATTTTTACATGCACAGAAGATATTTTTCATGTTGGATTACATTTGGACCAAAAGGCAAAAAAAAAATAAAATAAAATAGTAATAGTGCATGTGAAAAATTTTGAGATATTAGGAATGAAATGATACGGTCTACAGCTGTAAGTAATAAAACTTAATTAGAGCCTCCTAGTGATCTTTAGTGGACTTGTCAATGGGGAAAAGCTATTTATCTGTTGTTCTGTTTCTTTAGTTCCTGGCTTTGAACAGTAACTTTGAACAGAACATACTTTACCCGTGTGTAACAGAGAAACCTGGATTCAAGCAGCTGAGTAAGATTTATTTATTTATTTATTTATTTTGGTTTTGCAAGGTAGGGTCTCAGTCTGGTCCAGGCTGACCTGGAATTCACTATGTATTCTCGGGGTGGTCTCGACCTCTCGGCGATCCTCCTACCTCTGCTTCCCAAGTGCTGGGATTAAAGGCGTGCGCCACCACGCCCCGCTAAGATTTATTTATTTTTTCTACTGTGTAAACTAGAGGTAACTTATGGCTGAAAGGCCCAAATTTGAGGCCCTTCTCTTAGATTCACAGGGTGTTCAGGTGTCAGCGAGTGCCCATCACCTGCATGCTGCCGCCCTAAGCGCTTCATATTTGCAAAGGGGGCTGGGAAATGTAGTTTTCAAAGCCCCATCCACATGAAAGTTGTTATTCCCACGTCAAGAACAAAGGGAGACAGACAGACAGGAGATGGGCGGGATGTTAAGTAGACATGGCCACTTTGAAGACACGTAGTATGAATCCGATTGTTGCAGTCAGGTTCACATTGCTGGCAGAAAACACCCGACCAAGAGCAGCTTGTGAGAAAAAAGGGTTTATTTTGGCTTACAGACTTAAGGGGACGTTCCATGATGGCAGAGGAAAACGATGGCATGAGCAGAGGGTGGACATCATCTCCTGGCCAACATCAGGTGGACAATAGCAACAGGAGAGTGTGCCAAACACTGGCAAGTGAAGCTGGCTATAACACCCTTAAGCCCGCCCCCAACAATACACTGCCTCCAGGAGGCGGCAATTCCCAAATTACCATCAGCTAGGAACCTAGCGTTCAGAACACTTTACATTTATGCGGGACACCTGAATCAGACCACCACACAGATAAAACCCATTATTTTCATCTACCCTTGCAACTTTCATTTGTAACTCCAAAACTTTGCTATCCACACTTATATGAAATATATGCATATCAAAGCTCCCAGATGAGGTGGAATGTGTGTCTGTGTGTCTGTCCTTGGCTTTGCATTGTGTGTGTGCAATTGCTAAGTGAGAATGTGAGCAGAGTTGTAAGTGGCTAGTCTTCCCTCTCCTTTGAATGAATGAGCGTGTCTTCCTAGCCTGTCTCTCTCTATTGAGTCTAAGGTGAGTAGACAGTCTCAAAGACTGAAGAGTTTCTTAAATCTGAAAAGCACGGTCTACAGCAAGTTCAACTTCATTAGCGACGTGAGGGGAGATTTAGTGAGCCCAAGGGAAGACCTCTCTGGATAGAGCCTGTCTATCTTGCTTTAAGTGACTAAAACAGCCTCCGGGTTTGAGTGGTGGTTGGACTCAGGTCTGAAGTAATTTCTTTGCAAGTCAGCTGCTATGAGCGGTGGAAGAAAGGATGGAGATGGTTGGGAACAGAGGGTCAGATCTCCCGGGGTTATGTGGGTGCAGTAACAGGTTGACCTATAATCTGTGGTTCAAGGCCAGGCAGTAACATTGGTGCGTGAGGTTGCCTGAGATGAGGAAAAAGGGGAGGTGCCAATGACCAGACTGCGAAGCACTTGTCCCAAGGCCATGGTCACTACTTGGCTCTGACTGTGACCACAGGCAACCAAGAGCTACTAGCCAGTCAGATTTTTTTTTTCAGGAAAACCCCGATATCTAAATATTTATATGAAGTCTGATTTGATAAGGTGGGATAAAATTTTATGAATCTGGGTCAAGTGCTGAACAAAGGTGGCCACAGCTGGCCCCATTGCTTTGTAGCCACATGTTGTTGCTGGCTAGCGAAGCTCTGAGCAGAAGACATGGACACTTCCTCCCTCTGCTTCCTCTTCCTCCTCCTCTTCCAACTTCCTCTTCCTCATCTTCCTCTTCCTGCTCCTTCTTTCTCCCCCTCCTCCTCATCTTTCTGCTCTTCCCCTTCCATTTCTTCCTCCTTTTCATTATTTTCTTCGTTCTTCTCCCCCTTTGACTCCTCCTCTTCCATCTGCCTTCTTTTACTTCTTCATTACTCCTCTTTCATCTTTTTCCTCTCCTTCCTACTGCACTTCTTTCCCTCCCCTCTCTGCTCCCTGTGGCACGAGGCTCTGTCTGGCAGCCCAGTTGAGGTGTCCTGGTAGGGAAGAGGGTCCCACGGGCAGGCCAGCTAAAGGTGACAAGTCAGTTAAGCACGGATGACAAGGTGCTCTGGTGACAAGAGATGATTTGGCAAGCGATGGCATTGGGGCGGTGGTCGTGATGATGGAAGGTGGACTGTATGCTAGGGCAATCTCGCAGGCAGAAGCCGAGGAGGATTCATTCCTGACCGGACAGGCATAAGTTCCCAAGAAAAGGACATGAGGAAGGGAGTGATTTTGTTTGAGGGAGAAATTAGCAGGTGGCCTCTGGTCAGCTGAGGGTACTCCATGGGTGCATTTTGTTGATCACATGGAATTAAATTTTTTCTTAGATTAACTTTCAACTTTGAAGAAAATGTGAACTTTCACATTCAAATCTAGATTTGCAGCATTTTTTGGAAAAACCTTAAGAGTATTAAGCATGGATTCCTGGATTCCAAGAGAGCAGTGGCAGTGGGAGCTGTGGGTAGGGTTGAGCTCGGCAGTGGGGAGCGGTTCATGGAGTCTTCAGGATGTTTTTTTTTGTTAATGTATAATTTTTTTATTGACAACTTCTATACTTGCAGACAGTAAACCATGAATTTTTTTAAATTTTTTTTTATTATTTTTTATTTATTTTTGGAGAGAGAGACAGAGAGAGACAAACAGAGAGTGAGAGGGAGACAGAAATGGGCGCGCCAGCAGTCTCTCAGCTGCTGAGAACGAAATCCAGATGCGTGCGCCCCCTTGTGGTCAAGTGCAGCATTGTGCCCTTGCGTCACTTTGCATCTGGCTAAACGTGTGACCTGGAGATTGGAACCGCTGGACATTGGAACTAGCATTCTTAGGCTTAGCAGGCAGGCGCCTTAGCCACTAAGCCATCTCTCCAGCCCCCATGAATTTTTTTTTGAGTCAGGGTTTCATGCACTCAAGTTAGCCTTGCATTTACTATGTAGCTGAGGTTGGCTTTGATCCCCTGATCCTCCTGTCCCCACCTTCTATGTGCTGGGATGACAGATGTGTGCCACTATGCCTGGCTCCTACAAATATTTGAGTCTGTGAGCCCTGAGGATCTGGTTGCACAGGCCATGGGTGTCAACACTGAGACAGAGCCAGAAGTTAGGAATTCCAGACAATGACCACATCTCAGGATAGACAGAGCAGGGGAACAGGGTAAAGGGATTCAGGGTAGATAGACTAGGAGAGGGAAAATGCATCAGAGGAAGTGGAATAAGAAACAGCATTGGGGGAGGGGCTGGGGGAAGGCTCAGCACTTACTTTCAAACCCCAATGGCCAGGGTTCAATTCCTCAGCACCCTGGTAATGCTGGATGCAAAGTGTTGTGTGCATCTGCAATCCTAACACACCCCCAACCACGGGCAGTGGAGCCAGGAGAACCCAGGACCTGTGGCCATTTTGTCCGATGTTCGGTTCCTTTGCAATGGCCAGAGACCGTGTCTTAAGAAGGTGGAGCCCAGACACCTCAAAGTTGTCCTCTGTCCTCCACACACACAATGTGACATGCTCACCCACCCACTCCTAACACATATAGATAAGTAATAAATAAAAGAGACAGAAGTAGGGACTGAGAAGATGGCTCAGTGGGTCGAAGTACTGGCTGGGCAAGCATGACGGCCCAGAGTTCAGATTCCTAGCATGCATGTCAAGTGGGATGTCATCGCAGCACAGGTGTCTGTAATCCCAACACGCCTGCCACAGCAAGGGGAGGGAGAGTCGGGGACATCCTGTAGCTAGCAGGGCGGCTAGTCTGCCATTCGTGGAGGCCAAACAACAAGAGAGCTTGTTTCAAACAAAGTGGAAGTCGAGGCCTGACATTCCGAGGTTGTTCTCTGATCTCTACATGTGCCATGTGTGCCACACATGCACATATTCCAATAACAAACATATTCATTCCCCACACATGCACACACTCTATACACAAACATATACACCCC
>PVKW010019639.1:0-38507 GCA_004027895.1 Orientallactaga bullata
CCTTAGCCGCTAAGCCATCTCTCCAGCCCTCCCCCAACATATTTTTAACTCCCATTTCCCTGACTGAATGGGCTGCTGGGCCAATCTATTCTCCAGTGTTGAAATGTGGTGGACAGGTTGGTGTAGAAGTGTCTTCATCCTGGTTTTGAATAGTGTACCACAGAGTCAAGTTGTTGTATTTGAATGGTAGAAGCAGCAGAAATCTACACAGCTTGTCCTCCCCCAGATCAGGACACATGGCGACGATATATGAGAGACCATCTTTTCTGAGAATGGGGTTCAGAGATCTGTCTCTTCAACTAAGCGTAGAAAGTATTGGTTTGCGCGTACCAGCCTCCCCATTTCTCCTTGGTCTTGATTTTTAGTGCACATTCTAATTACCCAGGGAAGTAGTTCGCCATGGAGCTTCTAGTGTTCCTTCCAGAAGCTCTGAACCAGTAGGCACAGGGAGGGGCCTTGCTCTAGAATT
The DNA here is from genome assembly GCA_004027895.1 of Orientallactaga bullata. Taxonomy (NCBI): domain Eukaryota; kingdom Metazoa; phylum Chordata; class Mammalia; order Rodentia; family Dipodidae; genus Orientallactaga; species Orientallactaga bullata. The sequence goes on from PVKW010019639.1 coordinate 470, forward strand.
TGCAGTCAACTCAGGTGATTCTGTTGAAACTGATTCTTAGGTCTCAGTTTGAGAAATCTCCTATGCGGTTATTCTCAACCCTGCCATTTAGAATTGCCCTGGAGCTTTGAAAACAAACAAACCACCAACCAAAAAAAAAAAAAAACTACCAATGCCTGTGCTCCACCCCAGATCAATGACAATGAAGCTAGAATGTCTGAGGGTAGTGCTTGGGAACTGTAATTGTTAAATGCTCCCAGGCAATGCTCACTGGCAGTCAGGGCAGGGAGGATCCAGCCATCCAACTGAAGGTCTAAGGCAATGTTGGCATTCAATTGCATGCATGGTGTTTACTCACAAGGTGCTTGTTTAATAATTCCATGAGGCTAGTATAATTATTTCACTTTGTAGATGAAAAACAAACAAACAAGCAAACAAACCCGAGGCTCAGAGCAGTCATACAATCAAAGCAAAGACATGTATTTAGTATTGGATACAGCTTTGGATCCCAGGGCTAAACGTATTTTCTATATATCTCCCATGGAACGATGATCTGAAAAAAATGAAATTATTTGATTCAATTTTACAATTCAGATGAACTGGCAATCAAAATGCCTTCATAGGGCTGGAGAGATGGTTTAGTGGTTAAAGTGCCTGAGAAACCTAAGGACCTGTGTTCTACTCTCCAGATCCCATGTAAGCCAGACACACAAAGGCGAGGCAAGCGCGCAAGGTTGCACATGCTGGTGGAAGCGTCTGGAGTTTGATTGCAGTGGCTGAAGCCCTGGAGCACCAATTCTCTCTGTCTCTCTCTAAAATAATTTTAAAAAATAATAAAAATGCCTTCATAAAAATCTGCTTCTTGAAATGTGTCTTTATATATTGTTGGCCCTTGTTATAATGAGGTCACATACTTGTAATATGATGGCTGATCAATGTGTTGGATATCAAACTTCTCAATAGATTAAATCAAAGTTGTTGATTTATGAGGAATGTTGCTTCTGGGAAAGATAGTGAAGTCGGGTCTCCCCCATTCACACGAGTGCCTTCCACTTCCTGTGGCTGCTGGGCAAGGGTCTCCCTGAAATCTGATTTTTGCCTCTTGTTTCTCTAAGTTCAATTGCTGTCCTGCATCTCAGTGAGCATTGGTTCATAAGTAAGATTTGAAAGGGAGTATTTGCTCCAGTGCACTGCACCCTTCAGCTTCCTGCTTCCATCGTGTCTCACACCTGATGTGATCTCTGTAGACAGGCATGACAGTGGCCCAGTCGTCTTTCCTTGACTGCGGCGTCTCAGGCTGCTGGACTACTTGGGTGTGGGCGAGGTTATAGCTCTTGGCCACCTCATGCTTAGTCATACAGAGCACCCAGTGGCTGAGGGTTGGAGGGACACTGTCATTAACTGCCTCACCCATTGCTCCACTAACCAGTGGATTAAGGAGGGATTCCTTTCAGCTAAATATAGGAATCTTATGTATTTTCTGCAGTCATAAGAAGAATGGGTGGGTACATTTTCCTTAGCCATAACACATACACTTTGATTTTCTCTGTGTGTGTGTTGTGCATGTATGTGTCTATGCATGTTTGTATGTGTGCGTGCACACATGTTTGTGTGTGTGCGTGCAAGAGGAAGTGTGGAGGCCAGAGGACAGCCTGTTGTGTTATCCTTGGGAATACCACCCACCTTCGTGCTTTCTTTTTTTAAATGCGTGTGGGGTATGTTTGTGTATGTATGCGTGTTCTTTTGTGTGTGTGTGTGTACACATATGTGTGCGAGTATTCGTGTGGAGGACAGATACTTACCTTAGGTGTGTGCCTCTGTTGCTCTCCACCTTTTGTTTTATTTTATTTTATTTATTTTATTTTATTATTTTATTTTATTTTATTTTATTTATTTTTTTGAGGTCTGGCCTCAGTCTATCCCAGGCTGAGTTGGAATTCACTATGTAGTCCTAGGGTGGCTTCAAACTCATGGCGATCCTCCCACCTCTGCCTCCCCAGTGCTGGGATTAAAGGTGTGTGCCATCATGCCTGGCTCACCTTATTCTTTAAGGCAGGATCTATTGGTGATGCTGGAAATCACTGATTCAGCTAGACTAGCTGGCCATGGATGCCCAGAGCTTGCCTGATTCTCCTCTTCAGCACTGGGATTACGGGTGTGCACTAGGACGCCTGACATTTTACAGAGGTGCTAGCGATCTGAACTCAGGTCTTCATGCTTGTCGGGCAAACCCCTTATCCACTGAGCCATCTCCTAGGCCCCACAGACTTCAAGTTTGACAGTGTGAGTTTGACTCTAGGGTTCAGAGTGGCAAGAGTATTTTGGAATGGCAGCTAGAACATTACAGAGACGTTTACTTTTGTCTAATGCATTCCCATAAACAAGTTATGCCCATGTGTGTGTGTGTGTGTGTGTGTGTGTGTGTGTGTTTGGTGTGAGCAGACTGATGTCCCAGCTGAACGAATCCTTTTGCTCTCTCAGCCTTTTTTTTCTAATGCTTGAATTTCTTTTCTTTTTCTTAAAATATATTTATTTATTTGAGAGAGAGAAAGAAGCAGAAAGAGAGAGAGAGAGAAAGAGAGAGAGAAAATGGGCATACCAGGGCCTCCAGCCACTGTCACTGAACTCCAGATGCACGCGCCAACTTGTGCATTTGGCTTACGTGGGTTCTGGAGAGTCAAACCGGGATCCTTTGGCTTTGCAGGCAAGCGCCTTAACTGCTAAGCCATCTCTCCAGCCCCGCTCTCAGCATTTTTGTTCTGATCAGGTCTTCAGGGCGACGTGAAGTAGGGAGGGTGACCTTTCTTCACCCCACCACCGAGGTGTCGATCGTCTTGTTCGCATGCATGTTGTTTTGCTTTCTAGCATGTTCTGCACTGCAAGCCAATTGGCGTGCTCAGTATTGTTTATGGATTTTATTTTACCCGAGGCCCAGATGGATATCTTCCTCCCTAAAGGAAGTACATTTGCTTCCCCTAAGTATCTAGGACACTATCCAGATGGACCACTCCTCTCTTACGTTATAGACTGAGATGACCCAGAGTCCACGTTGAGTCCCCACATATTTTATTTATTTATTTATTTATTTATTTATTTATTTATTTATTTATTATGTGAGAGAGAGAGAGAGAGAGATGAATATGCCAGGGCTTAGTGTTGCTAAAAATGAACTCCAGATACACGAGGCACTTTGTACATCTGGCTTTATGAGGGTCCTGGGGAATTGAACCCTGGACCACCAGGCATTTCAAGCAAGTGCCTTTAACTACTGAGCTATATCCCAAGCCCTGGTGGTACCATTTCTGTCTATTTCTTTCTTTTGATTGCTAGGAGAGAGTCCATGAAGACTTGAAGAATGTCAGAGTGGGAATTTCACAAGGAACAAGAATATTTTTCCTTCCTTCTATCATTTCTTGGATGTCAACTGCCAAATAAATTAGTCCCAATGTTAAAAAAATTATTTATTTATTTGCAAGCAAAGAGAGACAGAGAGTACGATAGAGAAAAGAGACAAAGAGAATGGGCACACCAGGGCCTCCAGGGGCTGCAAACAAACTGCAGGTGCATGTGCCACTTTGTGCATCTGGCTTTATGTCAGTACAGGGTAACTGAACACTGATCATTAGGCTTTGCAGGCAAGTGCCTTAACCACTTAGCCTTCTCTCTAGCCCTAAGATCCAAAATTTTTAAAATTTTTATTTATTTATTTATTTGACAAAAAGACATGGAGAGAGGAAGACAGAAAGAAAGAGGAGAGAGAGAGAGAATGGGTGTGCCAGGGCCTTTAGCTACTGCAAATGAACTCTAGATGCATGCACCACCTTGGGCATCTGGCTTACGTGGGCCCTGGGGAATCGAACCTAGGTCCTTTGACTTTGCAGGCAAGTGCCTTAACCACTAACCCATTCTTCCAGCCCAGGACCCAATATTTTAAATGGGAAAGATGAAATCATACATGCTCATTCTTTCGAGATCATGGGTAAACAGTTACTACTATATGTTTTATTTCATTAAGTAGCTCATTCAACTACAACTGATCTTTCTCGTGTGTGTGTGTGTGTGTGTGTGTGTGTGTGTGTGGTGGGTAAAGGACAATCTTAGATATCACTCATCACCTTCCACTGTGCTTGAGTCAGGGTCTGTCCTTGTTCACCACCACATGCACCAGGCTTGCTGGCTTGTGATCTTCTGGGACATTCTCTGATCTCTACCTCCCATCTTCCCCACAGGCATGCTGTAATTACAGATGCCTGCTATAGCTGCGGATTTTTCCATGGGCTCTAGGGATCCACACTCATGCACTCACACTTGCAGAGCAAGTACTTTATCCACTGAGCCATCTCCCCAGCCCTCAACTAAAAATTTTAAAAGTATTTTTATTATATTTATTTGCAAGACAGAGAGAGAGAGAGAGAGAGAGATTGAGAATGGGCATTCCAGGGCCTCTAACTACTCCAAACGAGCTCCAGATGTATGCTCCACTTTGTGCATCTGGCTTTACATGGGCACTGGGGAATTGAACCTGGGTCATTTGGCATTGCAGGCAAGCGCCTTAACCATTGAGCCACCTCCCCAGCTCGCAACTAAAGTTTTACATTTTTCCATGATACTGCTTAATTCAAGTTTATTTATGTGGCAGACAATTATGACATATATTCAAAGAAAAAACTTTTTCTTCACTGTTACAGTGTTTGCTTACCTACTTGAACCCTTTGTAGTACTGTGCATTGCTATATATTTTGGCAATGAGTAAGATTTTCTGAAAGCATCGCACACACAGTTAGTTCAGAAGTAGAATGGGATTTTAGGCGTTAACAGATATTCTAGATCAGAAAAAACATAGAGGGGATGGAAGGATGGCTTAGTGGTTAAGATGCTTGCCTGTGAAACCTAAGGACCTAGGGTCAATTCCCCAGTGCCCACATAAGCCAGATACACAGGGTGGTGCATGCATCTTTTGATTTGCAGTGGCTGGAGGCACTAGTGTGCCCACTCTCTCTCTTTATCTGCCTCCTTCTTTCTTTTTTTCTCTCAAATAAGTAAATAAAGAAAAGGGATAGAAGATTCATAAGCAACCACAGCGGCTTCCTCCTCATTTCTCTGTGCAGGTTTATAATGCCATTCATTTACGACACCTGTACCCCGGCCCCTGCTCGTGAATACTCTAACTAGAACATTGGAAATGTTGGGAGCTTTTTTCCCCCCTATATGTGTTCAAATTGACATGAAATTATTTGTATTTACCTCAGAGAGTTCTTGCCAAAAACTTATTTTCACACACACACGAGTTTAATCTAGATTCCACATATGTGAGAAACTCGTTTGCCTTGTTTCACTTTACATAATTATCTCTGGGTCCGTCTATTTTTCCTGCAAATGCCATCATTTCATTTTTATTTAGTTCTGCAAAGTTCCACTGTGCATATGAATCAGATTTTCTTTACTCATCCCCACTTTCTGTGCTCTTGTTCATTTTATAACATGCACGCACATTATTTTGATTAAAATAGAATTAGTATGAAATCATGGCTAGGAATTCTAAAACATATGTCTTTGCTTAAAATATCTTCACTGAAAACAGAAATATTGACTTCTCTACTTTCACTTGTGGTGACGGAATTTTTAAAAATTACCAAAGACTATGTTAATCGAGGCACAGTTGATGAAACAAGAAAACAAAGAAGAAAACAAAACAAAGCCAAACAAAACAAGACAAAACCCAGAACACTTCCGTAAGCAGGCGTGCTCTTAGTTCTCCTGGAATTACATGACTTTGGTTTCTCATCTTATCATCTTAACCATGATCTTGACCTTCCTCGTGGCACTTCTGAGGGCAACGAGAGCAGGGGAGGGTGGGTGGGAGGCTGCAGAGGGAAGTCTGACCTCCTTGGGGCTAGGAAGCTCGGCGAAGGACGGAACTGACCAGCTCCGACGGCCGATTTCAGACTCTGACCAGTGGCACGCTCTGGGTTTGATTCAGAATGTTTGCTTTCATGTTACCAATTCAGTTGCATTACTAAGTGAAGTCATAACCAAAGTTTAAAATTCTACCTAACTTAAGATGGCTTAAACGGATTTTAAAAATTTATCCAAACCTAACAGGAAATTTGAAATAATAATATACAGAAGCCCTATATATCCTACACCCTGATTCTTCATGTGACATAGTTTATCACAATTCTCGTCCTGTTCTCTTAGACTCTTCCTGAGTCACTAAAGAACAGTTGCAGACACGTTATTCTGTTACCCCTAAATGTTTTCTCAGAACAAGAAAATCTTATAAATTCATAGTACAAATGCCAAAATTAGTGAATTACCAATACTCACTGATATAATAGTATTAACAACACCATAGATCTCATTCAAACTCATCCCTCCTTCTTTTCCTCCTTCTTTCCCTCCCTCCCTTGGGTCACAGTCCAATGTAAGGTTGCAGACTCATTTCATTATCAGATTTTTTTTTAAAATCAACTCTACTGAGTTGTGAGTATAAGAAAGAGCACCCCCTTTAAGTATAGCACAAAGAGGTTTGACAAATGCTTGCTTCTAACATTTCCATCATCCCCAAAGGTTCTCTTTGCCCCTTCCCAGGTAATCCCACCCTGCTTAGGTTACCACTCGTACAAATGGGATTTCTCTGTACTTTGGTTCTGTGTAGATGAAATTGTACAATGTCTATGTGCTCTTTTGGGTCTGGCATCTTTAGCTTAGCATAATGTTTGAGACAGCCTTGTTGCTGTAATGTTTTTGAGACATGAACTTGCTCTGTAGCCCAAGCTGCCCTGGAATCCACAATTCTTCCACCTTCACCTCCAGAGTATTGGGGTCACAGTTACAGAGTACTATCCTATTTGTGAACATACTATAATTTGTTTGTCTGTTGATAGATATTTAGTCTGTTTTTTTTTTTTTCCTCTTTTGAGTTTCTATACCAAGCTGCTGTGCTTTTTTTTTTCTACAAGCCTTTGTGTGGATGTATGCCTTCATTTCTCTTGGACAGAACTGTTGGAACATATGTGAAGTGTATGAAACTGCCAAACTGCTTTCTAAAGCAATTAAACTATTTCATATTCTGATCAACACCGTATGAGTTCCAATTCTTCCAATCCTTGCCAAAGGTTGATGTGCCCTATTGATATAAATTTAGCAATTCTGGCTGCAAATGATTTCTAATCATTACTTTAATTTGTGCTTTTTGGATAATCAATGGTGTTGAGCATCAGCTGAAGAGATTAAAAATGTATGGTTAATAGTAATAATTTTTATCACACACCTGTTGTGCTAAGCTGTACTTGAATGCTGCATTAATTCACTTGCTGGGACAAAACACCTGATAAAAATTAGTTTATGGGGCTAGGGCAATGGCTTAGTGGTTAAGGCACTTGCCTGCAAAGCTTAAGGACCCGAATTTGGATTCCCCAGTATCTATGTAAAGCCAGATACACAAAGTGGCACATGCATCTGGAGTTCATTTGCAGTGGCTAGAGGTTCTGGTGTGCCTATTCTCTCTCTCCTTGCAACTAACTAACTAAATAAATAAAAATATTAAAATATATTAAAAAATCAATTTATGGAGGAAGTCTTTGTTTCAGCTTAGAGTTCCAGGTTACAAATCTATTACAGCAGCAAAGCCATGGTGATGGGAGCTTGAAGCAGAGCTGGTCACATTAAGTCCACAGCAAGGAAACAAAGAGTTACAAATGCTGCTACTTGTCCAGCTCTCTCCTTTCCTTTTCTTTTTTGAGAGAGACCGAGAGAGACAATGGGCACGCCAGTGGCTTCTCAGCTGCTGTGAACAAACTCCAGACGCGTGCGCCCCCTTGTGGACAAGTCCAGCATTGCACCCTTGCATCACTTTTTGCGTCTGGCTAAACGTGGGACCAACCTGGAGATTGGAATGGGTGTTCTTAGGCTTGGCAGACAGGTGCCTTAACTGCTAAGCCATCTCTCCAGCCCCCAGCTCTCTCCTTTTTATACAGTATAGGACCCCAGCCCATGGAATGTGCTATCCACAGAATTCAAGTCAGCCTTCCCACCACAATTAACCTAATCATGACAATCCCTCACACTCACTCATGCCCAGAGGCTAACCTCACCTATATAATCCCTTACAGGTGGTTCTACGCCCTGTCAAGTTGACAAGCAATAAAACCCAGCACGAACACCTTACTTGTATTAATTAATTCATCCTCAAAGCAATCCTATGAGTCAGGTCTTACTACCATTCTTATTTTTACTTATTTGTTTGAAAGATAGAGAGAGAAAGAGGCAGAGGAAGTGAGAGGGAGAGAATGGGCATGCCGGGGCCTCTAGCCACTGCCAACAAACTCCAGACGCATGCGCCACCTTGTGCATCTGGCTTACGTGGGTCCTGGAGAATCAAACCGGGATCCTTTGGCTTTGCAGGCAAACGCCTTAACCGCTAAGCCATCTCTCCAGTCCTACCATTCTTATTTTACATGATGAGATGGAGGCACAGAGTGGTAAACAGTTGGTCCAGGTTCATCCAACTAGGAAGTATGAAGCCAAGAGAGTTGAATCCAGAGCCTGGGCTCTGAAATTCTCTCCAGTGCTTGATCTGTGAGAAGTGCCTACTAGAATCAGAACTTGTTAGCAATTGCTTCAAGCCAGGCCTCACTGTGGACTGATTTTCTTCTTCCTGTTCCCTTGGGATCCTACTCATGCCCAAGTGCTCACTTGATGAACAAAATGATTTGCCTTAAAAAATAACCAATTTAAAAATATTTATTTATTTGCAAGGAGAGATAGATAGATAGATAGATAGATAGATAGATAGATAGATAGATAGGGGGCACACTAGGGCTCTAGCTACTGCAAACGAACTCCAGATGCGTGTGCCCCTTGTGCATCTGGCTTACGTGGGTCCTGGGGAATTGAATCTGGGTCCTTTGGCTTCACAGTCAAATGCATTAACCACTAAGTCATCTCTCCAGCCCCCCAAATAAGTAATTTTTGTTCATCAGTTTCCCTTCTTATATTTAAAACAGTACCTATATATTTTATTTTTCTTTATTTTTTAATTTTTTGTCTGTTTGTTTTGCACGTGTGTGTGTGTGTGTGTGTGTGTGTGTGTGTGTGTGAGAGAGAGAGAGAGAGAGAGAGAGAGAGAGAGAGCATGCATACTGGGACCTCTTGTTGTTGGCCTTTATGTGGGTGACCAGGGAGTTGAACCTGGACTGGCTGGCTTTGCAAGCAAACACCTTTAACTACTGAGCTATCTCCCCAATTCTTTATCGTTTATGTTAAAAGATGGAACATTTAAAAAAATATTATTATTTTATAAGGCGAGGGAGAGAGATGGAGAGAGAGAGAGAGTATATGGGCACACTAGGGCCTATTACCACATCAAACAAACTCCAGATACATGTACCACTTTGTCCATCTGGCTTAATGTGGGTACTGGGCAACCAAGCCTGGGCTGTCAGGCTTTGCAAACAAGCGCTTTTAACCTCTGAGCCATCTCTCCAGCCCCACCTATTATAGGACATTGAAACATTCATCACTCACATTGATAACTGACAAAGACCTACTGAGGAGATCTCTAAGTGGGGTGGGGGTGGAGAAGTTGGGGACACAAGAGAATAACCCCATGGGAATGGGGCCAACTTGGAATATATTCATAGGTTAAAGTCCTCAATAAAAAGTAGAGCAAATGCCATACTGAGTTCTCATTTTATATGTAAAAACATCACTATCCCCTTCTAATTTAAAAAAAATATTTTATTATTTATTTATTTATTTGAGAGAGAGAAATACAGAAATAGGCAGGTAGAGAGAGAAAGAATGGGTGCGCCAGGGCCTCCAGCCACTGCAAACGAACTCCAGATGTGTGTGCCCCCTTGTACATCTGGCTTATGTGGGTCCTGGAGAATCGAGCTTCGAACCGGAGTCCTTAGGCTTCACAGGCAAGCGTTTAACCACTACGCCATCTCTCCAGCCCTCCCCTTCTATTTTTACAACACTGGTGTTCAAACTCCAGGTCACTCTAGGCAAGCATTCTACCCCTAAGTACCTCTATCCCTAATATAGAACTCAACTTAAGGAGAGTTTTAAGAAATTATAACCCTCATATAATTACTATGTCAGTTTTCATTTTCATTTTCACTTTTTAAATATAAATTTTATTTATTTATTTGCAAGCAGAGAGAGAGATAGAAGAGAGATAGACAGAGAGAGAATAGGCACACCAGGGTCTCTAGCCACTGCAAATGAACTCCAGATGCATGCTCCCCTTGTGCATCTGGTTTACGTGGGTCCTGGAGAATTGAACCTGGGTCCTTTGGCTTTGCAAGCAAATGCCTTAACCACGAAGCCACTTCTCCAGCCCTCATTTTCACTTTTATCAGTGCTGGGGATTAAACTCAACGCCTTGCATATGCTAGGTTGTTATGATACCACTGAGCTATGTATATCCCAGACCTACAATGGTTTCTTAACATCATCAGTATCCAATGGGTGTTTAAATCCCTTTACATGTATTATTATTATTATTATTATCATCTACAGTCTGGGTGACACAAGATACAAGCAGCTATTTGATACATTTCATTAGATCACTTGAATTTATAGGTGTTATAAGACTACTTGAACTTACAGATTTCCCATGGAACTTACTTTTTCCTTGAAGTTTAATTATTGAAGGAGACAGGCTGTGGTTTTCTATATTATTATTATTGTTGGTGTGTGTGGGGGCGGGTAGGTCAGAGGACAACCCCGGGTGTCATCCTCAGCTTGCACCTTGTTTGAGGCAGGAGCTCTTCTTTTTCTACTGCGTTCACTAGGCTAGCTGGCCCACGAGCTCGATTCTCTTGTTTCTGCCTCCTGTCTCACCACAGGCATACGGGGATTACAGACATACACTGCCATGCCTGGCTTTACGTGGGTCTGGGGATCTGAACTCACACTTGCACAGCAAGTTCTTTATTCACTGAGCCATCTTCAGAGCTTCCGTATTCTGGTCTCTTTGACGGAACGTGGAGTAGTTCTCTGCTCCCTGTATTTTCTGATACTTATAGTTAGACATAGAAGTGTAATTATATTCAGATATGATTTGTTTTGTTGAGACTACTTCAAAGGTGATGCATTGGACTTCTGTTAAGAAATATACAATGGGGCTAGAGGTATGGCTTAGCAGTTAAAGCACTTGCTTGCAAAGCCAAAGGACCTAGGTTTGATTCCCCAGGACCCTCGTAAGCCAGATGCACATGGTGGCGCATGCATCTGGAGTTTGTTTGCAGTGGCTGGAGGCCCTGACGTGCCCATTTTCTCTCTTTTTCTCTCTCTCTCTCTGCTTCTTTCTCTTGTAAGTAAGTAAATAAATAAATAAAAGAAATATACAATGCCTAAAATATTACAGAGGAAGTGGCAGATTTAAGGGGCTGGGAAGATGGTTAAGTGGTTAAAGGTACTTATGTACAAAGCCTGAGGCCTGGGATTGATTTGATTTTCCAGTACTCATGTAAAGCCAGATGAACAAAGTGGCACATGCACCTGGAATTTATTTGTAGTGACAAGAGGTCCTGGCATGCCTATGCTTATTCTCTCAAATAAATAAATAAAATATTCTTTTGAAAAAAGAACATTTTATTTATTTATTTATTTATTTTAGAGAGAGAAAGAGGCAGAGAGAGAGAGAGAGAGAGAGGAGTGGGAGAGAATGGGTGCAGCAGGGCCTCCAGCCACTGCAAACATACTCCAGACATGTGCTCCCTTGTGCATCTGGCTTACATGGGTCCTGGAGAGTCAAACTGGGATCCTTTGGTTTTGCAGGCAAATACCTTATCCACTAAGCCATCTCTCCATCCCAAAATGTTCTTTTTTTTTTTAAAAAAGGAAGTGGCAGATATGAATACTGCCCTCACTGGTAGCCCGAGAACTTCATCCAGGGAGATGACAACATACACTGAAGAGACACAAAATTCACCAAAGGCTGGGGAGATGGCTTAGGGGTTAACGTGCTTGCCTGTGAAACTTAAGGACCCAGGTTCGATTTCCCTAGGACCCACGTAAGCCAGATGCACAAGGTGGCGCATGCTTCTCGGGTTTGTTTGCAGTGGTTGGAGGCCCTGGTGCACCCATTCTCTCTCTTTTTCTACTTGCCTCTTTCTGTCTCTCTCAAATAAAAAAAAATAAAATAAAATTATTTTAAACCAATTCATCAAAGTAGAAAATTAGTCAGTGAGAACTCAGCACTTAAGGAGACTTATAACCTACCCTCCGAGGCTCAGGGAACATTGTGGATGAGAGGGGTGAAAGGTCATAAGAGGCACAGGGTGGAAGGTGTAGTCTAAAGCTGTGTTCTCCTGACGGTGACTTGTGCATTCATGACCCCACAGTGATGATCACTAACCCCGCTGAGGAGGGTCCTCAGTAGAGTGGGGCAGGGGGAGGGCATGAGAGGATAACCAGATGGGAATATGACCAATTTGCAAGATGCTCATATATTAAAGTTCTCAGTAACAATAAAAACCGAGACATGTACAATGCCAGATTTTTTTTTCTTTGTGTGACGGTATCAGCCCTCAGTAATCATACCTGAGATGGATTAACTCATTAGGGTTCTATTTTATCATGATTCTTTGTCTGTTAGATGGAATGTCTGTAAGACAAAACTTCACATCAATTATTCAGTTATCTAAGGTTTATATAGGAATACCAAAGATTTTAAGCTTTTTTTCTTTGCATCAGTTTTCAAAACAATAAGCTGTTTAGTAAAATGCATTTCTTTTTAAAAAATTATTTGCTGGGTGTGATGGCACACTCCTTTAATCCCAGCACTCAGGAGGCAGAGGTAGGAGGATTGCCGAGAGTTCAAGGCCACCCTGAGACTACATACTGAATTTCAGGTCAGCCTGGGCTACAGTGATACCCTACCTTGAAAAGAAAAGAAAAAAAAGAAAGAAAAGAAATATTTATTTGCACATGTGTATGTAGGTGCTCCAGGGCTTCTTGCCACTACAAACACCAGATACATGTGTCACTTAAAAATATTTATTTATTTATTTGAAAGATAGAGACAGAGAGGAAAAGGGAGACACACACAGAGAGAACAGGTCACCAGGGCTTCCTGCCACTGCAGACAAACTCCAGATGCACGTGCCACTTTGTGCATCTGGCTTACATGGCTAGTGGGGAATTGAACGCAGGCTATCAGGCTTTGCAAGCAAGTGCCTTTAACCTCTGGTCCATCTCTCTATCTCCCCATGTATCACTTTTTGTATCTTGATTATGTGAGTGGCTTGGAAATTGAACCTGGGCCACCAGGCTTTGCAAGCAAGCACCTTCAACTGCTGACAAACCTCCCCAAGTCCCAGCATATTACCCCCAGTATATTTCTCTTGGCAGTAGAAGAATGCAAATGTAGATGGGGTTTTCTCATTTGCCACATGTACTTCCTCCATGAAGTCTCCTCATTGGTTTCTTGAGGAATATGTGGTCCAATTAGAAATGTTCTGCATCTTACACCAGAAACATGGACAAGAGAGCAATGCACCCTTGTTCATCTTCAAAGCGTTTTCAGGCCTAATTATTTCTCCATCTCCTCAAAGAAGCAGATGTTATTAACTTCATTTAAAAGATAAGAAAATGGAGACACGAAGAAGGTATGGGAGCACCTTGCCCCGAGGTATGAGGGCGTCACCATGAGCAATGAGATTACAATTTTTGGATGACTTAATGTTTAATGTTAACCTCAGGAGGATAGGTTTGGGGAGACCCAGTGAAAAGGAAAGCTAGGGATTTCTGATTCAGTTCTGACCCCACACTTTTGCACAGAAGCTTGAGGTTGCTTGGTAGCATAGCTGTTAGCAATAAAGTATTTGGTATTATGAAAAAATGCTGGATAACTGCACACAGACAAAAGGCCAGCTTGCACCACTATGGGTATCTTTCTCATGCGGTGATAATAATCGTAAACTTGTTACCATATTTGAACTCCTCGATTGTTGTACATCAGGCAGGTGGCAGATGCCAGTCACTTCTTTCTCTAAGTTAAAGCTACTTACCTTCTGGACAAAGCAAAGATAATATTTCTAGTGAATTTTGTCTTTGCTTCATGCTGAGAATTCACCAGTGTGACTGGAAACCTTGAGCCAGTGCCTTCCCCCACATTTGGGTCGGTGCTCGGGCTTTTCAAAGTAGAGATATTAAAGATATAAAGTACTTCTATCCATCTTGGAGCTGGAATATATTAAGTTGGAGTCCTCCACCCAGACTAATTGCCCCAACACCCTCTTAATTGCCTAGACCTTGGGTAGGCTTGCTTCATCAGCACAAACCGGCTGTTAGTGGCGTGAGAGAGGGAAACGCAAACCTAAGCGCATATAGGATGCTTCAAATGGATGAAGCGCAGAAGCCTCGTTGTGACATTAGATTTTCATTCGTCACCTAACAATCCCCTCGAACACAACCCATGTGGAAAGTTCCAGTTTGACTTGGCAACTTACATCCTCCTTGCAAAGAGCCTGTGCTCCCCAAGTACTGTCGACTTTAGCAATGACTCAGAGACTGCGTTTGACCTACGGCGTGAGAAAACTCTCTGTTTAATTTACACCTCATGGAATTCCCAGCTCATGTACCAATAAACGTATTTATTGACGTCTTGTTGCTGCTGGAGGAACCACATTTCCCTCTTCTTTTTCCGTCTTTCCCAAGTTCAAGCCATCTTTGATGTTAGGGCTGCTCAGCTCTCTAAAGGCATCGCTAAGCTTTCTGACAGGTGGAGAGGAAGGAGGGACCATGGTGTCATTCCTGCCCAGTCCCTCCTACCTGGATCCACTTGGAGACTCTCTTCACTCCCCTCAGGCTCCTCCTCTTGCTGGGAACCTCTTTCTGTGATGGGTGACCTTGTAAGTGACGACAACAGGTTTGTTCATCCAATTCCGGAGTTCTACCAGCTTGACAAAAGTACGTTCGGGATTAGAATCATTGTGAGTATCCAAGACACACTTCACACAAGCAGAGCAGATTACTTGTCTGTTACACTGACAAGTGGAATAGCTAATGATGTAATTCAGATAGGAGTTGTGTCAGCTTCTCTCCTAACAGGATCCCGAGATAATCGGCTGATGATATTTATTGTTTTTGGATTTTTAAAAAAATATTTTATTCATTTAATTATTTGAGGAGAGAGAGAGAGATAGAGAGAGAGAGATAGATAGATATTGGGCGCTCTAGGGTCTCCAGCTGCTGCAAATGAACTCCAGATGAATCTGGGTTTATGTGGGTTCTGGGGAATTAAACCAGGGTCCTTAGGCTTCGCAGCAAGTGCTTTAACTGCTAAGCCATTTCTCCAGGCCTGTTTTTGGATTTTTTAATCAATGATTGGTTAGTCCCCCCCCCCTTTTTTTTTGGTTTTTCAAGGTAGGGTCTCACTCTAGTCCAGGCTGACCTGGAACTCACTATGTAGTCTCAGGGTGGCCTTGAATTTATGATGATCCTCCTACCTCTGTCTCCCGAGTGCTGGGATTAAAGGCGTGCCCAACCACGCCCGGCTGCTCCCTTTGTGTTTAGGTCTACCGGTGAGGGAGAACTTCATGGTAGGAAAGTAAGGGGAAGAGAGCTGGATTTCACTATTGCCTCTGAGGGTGTATCCCCAGTGACAAAAGACCTCCCCTAAGGCTCCCCTCTAAAGTTCTCCTTTCTCCCTTAGTGTAGAGCGCCAAACTGAGGACTTAGCCTCTAATACATAGGCTTTGGGGGGCACTGAATATCCAAAGTATTCCATTTGTGGGGATAGCAGTAGCTTCACCCTGGATGAGCCCCAGCAAGTTCTAGAGGTGGGGGGAGCTTGGTGCCCACTGTGTGAGTCTCACTGTGGTGAGTCTCCTTTGGAGAGAAACCTGATAATTGTCATGAGAATTACTTATTTTTCTGGTGGTTTTTCGAGGTAGGGTCTAGCTGTAGTAGTGCAGGCTGATCAGGAATTCACTATGTAGTCTCAGGGTGGCCTTGAACCCATGGCAGTCCTCCTACCTCTGCCTCCCAAGTGCTGGGATTAAAGGTGTGTGCCACCACAACAGCTATGGAATTATTTTTGGTACTTTCGTTCTTGAACTACACTCAGTGCTCCAGATTTAGTTCTTTCCTTCATCTCTATTTTTTAAAAAAGATTTTATTTTTATTTACTTATTTATTTGAGACAGAGAGAGGAAGAAAGAGTGAGAATGGGCGCGCCAAGGCCTCTAGACACTGCAAATGAACTCCAGACGCTTGCACCACCTTGTGCAGCTGGCTTACTGGGACCTGGAAAATTGAACTGGGGTCCTTAGGCTTCGCAGGCATGTGCCTTAACCGCTGGCCTTCTCTCCAACCCCCTTGTCTCTATTTATTTATTTTATCTGAGGTAGGGTCTCACTCTAGCTCAGGCTGACCTGGAATTCACTGTGTAGTCTCAGGGTGGCCTCCAACTCACAGCGATCCTCCTACCTCTGCCTCCTAAGAGCTTGGACTAAAGGTGTGTGCCACCACCCCCAGCCTCTATTTTTTAACAGAGGAAGATGGTGTGGTATTTGGATAGCCTTAGTGAATTTTAAGTGGGAGCTTGACTTCTCTTATTATATTTATGTTATACTTATATTTCTTATATATTTACTTATATATATCTACTTATATATTTACTTATATTGCTCATATCATTTTTTTTTTTTCTCTTTTTGGTGCTGAGGTGAAACTCAAGTCTTTGCATATACAGGGCAAAGTATTTGGTATTATGAGAAAATGCACTTTTTTCTTTTATTTATTCATATTTATTTGCAAGCAGAGAGATTAAAGAGGGGATTTCCAGCTGCTGTAAACAGACTCCAGATGCAGGCGCCACTTTGTGCATCTGACTTTATGTGCCTACTGGGGAACTGAACCAGGGTTCTTAGGCTTTGCCAGCAAGCATCTTAACCGCTGAGCCATCTGTCCAGACCCACTTTTCTTATGGTTGAGATGGGCATCGTAATAACTGCTAGGTTTCTTGGAGTTTGAGAAGTGACAACGCATTTTATATAACTACTTGAGGAATATGGTGGGTGGCTATTCGATAACAATACAATAAATTGCAAAGCACCATGAATATTACAGTGATAATTGCTATAGTGACAGTAATAATAAAGATTCATTACTTAATATCAAATATTAAATATATGCTCCTCTTTTTGAAATATTAATCCTGTTATCTAAGCATGCGTCAAATTCACATTTATTCTTATGTTTCTTGTTCATAAGTAGCAAGCAAAATTGTCATGCAAGTTGTACATGTATGCATATGTGATAATAGCCAATTGATTCACCACAAACTTTAAAGACTATTATTTTTTTCTAATTAAAATATAATCTTTTTATCTCTGCACCTACTATAAAAGTAAAAGTAACCTCTCTGAGCTTTATAACCTCACTACCTACAGCTTAGAGAGTAAAAGAGGGTAATGACAACATGAAGGCAGGCGTTCACCCTTGACCCTTCACAATGTAAATAAAAGCTACATCAATCCCCACCCCTTTTTCTCTCTTTTTAAAATTAATTTATTTTTATTGACAACTTCTATACTTACAGACAATAAACCATGATATTTCCCTCCCCTCCCCCATGTTCCCCTTCACAACTCCACTCTCCATCATATCCCCTCCCTCTCTCTGTTAGTCTCTCTTTTAAATTTAAAATTTTTTTTTTTATTTTTAGAGAGAGACACAGACAGAGACAGACAGAGAGAGAGGGAGAGGGAGACAGATAGAGAATGGGCACGCCAGCAGTCTTTCAGCTGCTGTGAACGAAATCCAGATGTGTGCGCCCCCTTGTGGGCAAGTGTGGCATTGTGCCCTTGCGTCACTTTGCATCTGGCTAAACGTGGAACCTGGAGATTGGAACTGCTGGAGATTGGAACCAGCGTTCTTAGGCTTAGGAGGCAGGCGCCTTAACCGCTAACCCATCTCTCCAGCCCTAGTCTCTCTTTTAATTTGATGTCATCATCTTTTTCTCCTATTATGAGGGTCTTGTGAAGGTATTGCTAGGCACTGTGAGGTCATGGATATGGAGGCCAATTTCTGTCTGGACAGTTGCATTATAAGGAGTGGTACCCTTCCTTTGGCTCTTACATTCTTTCCGCCACCTCTTCCGCAATGGACCCTGAGCCTTGGAGGGTGTGATAGAGATGTTTCAGTGCTGGACACTCCACCGTCCCTTCTTCTCAGCACTATGTTGCCTTTTGGGTCATCCCCCCGCCCACTCCTTTTTTAATGTGGAGGATTCTAAGGCCCAGGCAAGTTCTTTCTCCCTCCCTCCCTCCCTTCCCTCTCTTCCTCCCTCCGTCCCTTCTTTCTTGCTTCTCTTTTACTGAGAACTTTAATATATGAATTGACTGTAACTTGGTCATATTACCACCATATCATCTTCTTTTGTCCCCCGTCCCCATCCTTCCTCTTTCAAGGTGGTCCTTCTCCGTCCTCCATGTCAAAATGTTGCTGGGCTCAGAACAGTGCACAGAACAGTGGGGACATGGGTAGGTAGCCAGTGTAGGGTCATGAATGCAACCGTTGGTTCCTGTGGGGCGGACAGTGCCCCGCCCCTCCCTTCCCACCCTGTGACTCCTACATCCTGTCCCTTCAGAGCACTTGGTTCTTGCTGATGGCTAATGTCTACTGAGTGGCAGAATGTGGTTCAGAACTGACTCCAAAGTCAGTCCTCCCCTCCCCCCACCTCATCTTATTCTTCTCCTTGTCCATCAGCCAAACCTAAGTGTTTGATACTTTTCTGTTCTGATACATTTCTACTTGTAGCTAAGCATGTGTAAAGGCAAATTATCCCCCTTAAAAAACAAAACAAAACAAAACAAAACAAAACAAAACAAACAAAACAAAACAAAACAAACAAAACAACTCTTTGCCTGTGGTTTAACTGTGTTCCTGTTCTATTCCCTCCCATCATTAGTTTCTGTGTCTTGGTAAAAGATTTCACATATTATTTTCCATAATGATCTATTATTTAATGTAAAATTTCTTCTAGACAAGAAGGAATAGTTCATATTGACATGGATTAGGAACAACATAGCTTGCTTTCCTTCCTTCCTTCTTCCTTTCTCTTTCTCCCTCCCTTCGTCCCTCCCTCCCTCCCTCCCTTAGGCTTAGGCTTCCTTCCTTCCTTCCTTCCTTCCTTCCTTCCTTCCTTCCTTCCTTCCTTCCTTCCTTCCTTCCTTCCTCCCTCCCTTCCTTCCTTCCTTCCTTCCTTCTTTGCTTTTTGTAGGTAGTCAGCTAGGTACTGGCCCAAAGAAACATGGAGGTCACCTGGCCCAGGTGAGACGTAAACTCCAGTCGGCTTCAGTCTCACTCAAGATGACGACAAGCAGCACTATCCTGGTTCTTACTGGTCATTTCCTGAACTTTCCCCAGCTCAGCACCAGTGGGTGGACCCTTCCTGAGTCAGCTGTCATCTTGCTCAACAATCCATCAGATTCTTCATATACATTTGGACTTGGCAATGATGCCCATCTCTCTTGGATCCCTAATTATATAAAAGGACTTAGCCAAGCCTCCATGAGAGATCCCTCCACCCCTTGCTGTCCCCTTCCAGCTGGGCTGAGAGGGAAGGAATTCTTCTTTGAGTGGGAGCTTTCTTGCCTTTTTCTCTTGCCTCAGCTCTCCCTTAATAAGCCCTTCATAATTTGCCTTTCTCTACTGTGTCTGCCTTTCTCAATTCTTTGCTGAATGTGGCCAAGAACTCAAGACTTGAGAGTCACCGGCTTAGGCTTCTAAGCTCACCCAGAGCCCAGCGCTCTCTCGCAAGAGTAACACAAAAAGCACGAGACTGTTGGATTGTCACAATGAGTGACTGCATCATACAACAAAGAAGAGATCACAGCTCACAACTGGATTTATACAGATTTATGGATTGTCAGAATGGAGTTTAAACAGGTACAGTGGCACATGCCTGGTAATCCCAGCATTCAGGAAGTCCATGCAGGAGAATGGTGCACGCCTTTAAGCCCAGCACCTGGGAGGCAGAGGTAGGAGGATCGCCATGAGTTTGAGGCCACCCTGAGGATACATAGTGAATTCCAGGTCAGCCTGAACTAGAGTGAGACCCTACCTCGAAAAACAAAAAACAAAAACCACCCCCCCAAAAAAAACCAAAAAAAACCCCCCAAACAAAACAAAAAACAACAACAACAAAAAAAACGAATTCAAATCCAGTTATATAGCAGTTCATAGCCAGCCTGAGAACTTCATGAGATTCTGCTTTTAAAAAAAATTGTAGGACTGGCGAGATGGCGCAAGTCTTCAGAGCCTAATGACCTGAGTTCGATTCCCCAGTACCCATGTGGAGTCAGATGCACAAAGTGGCACATGCGTCTGGAGTCCGTTTGCTGTGGCTGGAGGCCCTGGTGCACCCATTTTGTCTCTCTTCACTCACTCTTTGTGCTTGTAAATAAATAAATAAATAAAAATTTGTAAAAATACCTGGGTTTTTGTTATAAACTGTTTTCATTTGTTTGTTTCTTTTTTCTTTTTCCTTTTTCTTTTTGTTTTTCTGAGGTAGGGTTTCACTCTAGTCCAGGCTGACTTGGAATTCACTCTGTCCTCTCAGGGTGGCCTTGAACTCACAGCGATCCTCCTACCTCTGCCTCCTGAGTGCTGGGATTAAAGGCGTGCGCCACCACGCCCAGCTTGTTTGTTTCTTTATTTGAGAGAGACAGAGAGAGAAAGAGGCAGAGACAGAGAGAGAGAGAGAGAGAATGGGTGCACCAGGGCCTCTAGCCACTGCAAAAGGACTCCAGATGCACGTGCCACCTTGTGCATCTGGCTTACATGGGCCCTGGGGAATCAAACCTGGGTCCTTAGGCTTCTCAAGCAAGCACCTTAACCACTGAGCCATCTCTTCAGCCTCCCTCATTTTTTTTTTTTTTTGGTCTGAATCAGAAACTTCAGGATAATGTCTCCTTATCTTGTCTGACTCAGTTTCTCCACCCTTGAGAAAGAGATAATAGCTTTCAGTAACTAGTTCATTGTGAACTTCCTGTGAACTGTTGGAAATGTGCAAGGCTGACACTCTTCCTCTGTGGCATGAGGAGGGGTCAGGTGAGTCAGTGGGAATCATTCTTAACAGTGAGGCTAATAGACTTTGTGACTGAGAGATATCTGGGGAGAATGTTCAGGAACTTGTGCCTGAAACTTCCTAGAAAAGAGGAGGGGAGGTGGAGAGAGAAGGGAAGGAAAGAGAAGATAAGAGAGAGAGAGAGAGAGGGAGAGAGAGAGAGCGAGCCAGCATGCCACAACAAAGCTCCTTTGAGTTGTTCCTGGGAGTGGCTGGGTGCGTCTAGTCATCCCTGAGCCAGCATGCTGTGTAATCCAGTTATAATGTTTGCAATGTTTCAATCTATAGGCCAGAAAAACCACCGACAAAACAGTCTCCTAGGTTATTAAATATTTGGACCAATGACTACTGTTGTTGAACTAGAGGACGTTATTGTCTGATAAAGTTGTATAGTGAATGAACGGGTAAGTTATTCTTTTAACTAGAGTTCTGCCTTCTCCTCCCCCAGCCACAACACACCTTTTAAAAGAACATGCTCAATAAAATGGATTTTGTGGCATGTAAAACAGAACATTATGGATTAATTTTGAGCTTATAGAACACACACATTGCGCTAAATAGATCTATCATTTTCACTCAGTATTTCCTAAAGAAATATTCATTTTTCAAATGTAAAGTGTTTGCCATGAATCAAATGTATTTGTCTTGAGAACTGGGAGGAAAGGTATCCAGTATTTAAGGAAATATCAAACTAACTTCACATGTAATAAAGGGTTGAATTTGTAGTTGTGGGAATTTTTTTTTTTCCGAGGTAGGGTCTCAGTCTAGCTCAGGCTGACCTGGAATTCACTATGTCATTTCAGGGTGGCCTCAAACTCACAGCGATCCTCCTACCTCTTCGTCCTGAGTACTGGGATTAAAGGCGTGCACCACCATGCCCAGCTAGTTGTGTGAATTTGCAACGTTCTATGCAACCTGCTTTTCCCTTAGGTAGGTTATTTCACATTCATGCATGCAGTCTATATCCACTATGTGCTAGGTACTGTTTAAAGTTCTTGGGAGGGGCTGGAGAGATTGCTGAGCACTTAAGGCACTGCCTTGCAAAGCCTAACAACCTGAGTTCAGTTCCCCAGTACCCGCATAAAGCCAGATGCACAAGGTGGCGCAAGCATCTGGAGCTCATTTGCAGCGGCTGGAGGCCCCGATGTGCCTGTTCTTTCTGTCTGTCTCTCTTCTGTCTTTCTCTGCTTGCAAATAAATAAATAAACAAAAATATTTAAAGTTCTTGGGAGCAGGGAACAATATAGAAGTCAACAACCCTGTTTAGATTTTAGCTGGAAGGGGGAATCAATAGTAAACATAAGTGAACTGCACATTATATAGAAAGCTATAAAATATGATTTTATATCTGCTGCCTATAGGTTCAAATTGTTTTCAAGAGAAAACAAGACTGTAAGTGCTCTCGAGTTGGCTTTTTATGAGGCCACATGTCAAGAGATTGAGAATTATACATGATAACAGTGTCATGTTACTTGGATTTGGCTGGTCACCCAGGTATTACTTCCAGTAGTGTGTCTTTTATTGGTGTGTATTAATTACACAGTGTTGGGTTTTATGAGGATAATTTATTTAAGTATACCGTCTGTTGTGACCACCCCCATCCCAATCCCTCCCCTTCCTCTCCCTCTAATCTTCCTTCCCCCACTGTCCCTTCACTTTCAAGTCATATATATTTATGTCATATGTATATGTTTGCATGATTTGATGTCTCTAAAAGCCTCATGTCTTTAAGTCCTCACACTCAAACAAAATCATTCTTCCCAAGCATTCCTTCTAGGCTATGTATTTTTTTTTTTTAAACTATGACAACGATCATGTCTCTGAGACTCAGAAACTTAAAGCTAAGGGGCCGTTGTCCTTGAGACCCACATCTAGGTTTCGATCTCTGTGGCGTCTGCTCCAGGCACTTGCCTGGGGCCTGATACTCTTCACTGAGGCTTATTTTAAATAGCCAGAGACTCCAGTCAAAGGGTCAGCCTGAAAGGGCTTGGGGCAGAGGAGGAACTCACGTGCTGAAAGCAGGGATCCTTGAAGCTGTTCTCTCTACAACTAACTCATCAGTGGTCAGGCTTTCAAGAGTCTAGTTTGAAAATGTGCCAGTTTACACATGCAAGATTCTTGTATAACTCTTCCTCTGTCAATTTTTTTTCTAGTGGTATCTTTTTTTAAAAAATATTTTATTTATTTATTTGCACAGAAAGAGATAGAGAGAAGGAAGAGAGACAGAATAGGTGCATCAGGGCCTCTGGCCACTGCAAATGAATTCCAGATGCATGTGCCACTTTGGATGTGAGGACTGGGGAACTGAACACCAGAGTCATTAGGTTTTGTAGGCAGACATCTTAACCACGAAACCATCCCTCCAACCCTCTTTTAAAATATTTTATTTATTTGAGAGAGAGAGGAAGATAGAGAGAATAGGCTCACCGGGGGCTTCTAGCCACTGCAAATGAACGCTGGATGCATGTGTCACCTTGTGCATCTGGCTTTACATGAGTACTGGGCAATCATACTTGGTCTGTAGGCTTTTAAGGCAAGCACCTTAACCACTAAGCAATCTTTCCGGCCGTCTAGTGGTATCTTTTAAGGTGGAACTTAAAAAAAGACAACCTTATGGCCGCCATGAAGAAAAATATCCTTGGGAAACTGTTCCCTTTAGTCAAATATAATTTCACTTTTAATGCTCTTTCCCCTGAAGGGGGATCAGCTTTGCCTCAGCAGTGGTTGCTTGTCAGTGATGTTACTCTGAGACTTGAGTTCAACTAGAAGGTGGAAACAGTGGCGGACATAATTTCACCTCCAGAGACATTTCAACAGTGAATGCTTCTGTCAGGGAATGATGCTCTGTGTAACCTTGTGGTAGTGTGTCTGTCCAGTGTACCTCGTGCAGCCCAAGCCATGCACTTTTTCTTATTCTGGGTTCCTAGACTGACTGGTCCTCTCATAGTCAAAGTCCCTGTTCCTCTTCCTCTTGAGTCACCCCAAGGCTAACAGCTAAAACCTATCTCTGAACTATGTACTTTATATTTCTTATTATGTACGTGCAGGCATATTGATCTTTTATTTTCTTTTTTCTGTTTTAAAAATATATATTTATTTATTTGCAAGCAGAGAGAGAGAGAGAGAGAGAAATAGAAAGAAAGACAGAGAGAATGTGCACATCAAGGCCTCCAACCTCTGCAAATGAATTCCAGAGGCATGCACCACTTTGTGCATCTGGCTTTATGTGGGTACTGGGGAAATGAACCTTGGTCCTTAGGCTTTGCAGGTAAGTGCCTTAACCGCTGAGCCATCTCTCCAGCCCCTCTTTTTTATTTTTATTTTGTACTTATTTGAGAGAAGGAAGGAAGGAGACACAGCAAGCCTATGGGCACACCAGGGCCTCCAGCCGCTACAAACGAACTCCAGATGTGTGAGCCACTTTGGGCATCTGGCTTTACTTGGGTATTGGAGAATCAAACCCAGGTCATCATGCTTTGCAAGCAAGTGCTTTTAACTGCTGAGCCATCTCTCTAGCCCCTCTGTCTTTCTTTTTTTGGTGTGTGTAGTATGTAGTTTGCATGTGAATGGGTTGTATGCATGTGTCCCTTGCACACATGAGTAAAGGCCAGAGGAGGATTTTGGATGTCCTGTTTTAAACTCTTCCACTTTATCCATTTCCCTGATAGAGGGTCTCTTATTGATCTTGGAGCTTACAGTTTTTTGAGTAGACTGGCTGACCAGGGAGCCTTGGCGATCCTCCTGTCTCCACCCCCTGCTCAGTTCTGTGGTTATCGATAAGTATGAATACACCTGGCTTTATTTTATTTATGTATTTACTTATGAGAGATAGAGAGAGAAAGAGAGAGAGAGACTGACTTCAGGCTTTGAGAATATGCCTTTAACCACTGAGCAATCTCTCCCACCCTAGATAATGTAATTTTAAGGGGCATCTTGCCTTCACCCTCCATTGCTTCACTGCCTGAAATATGACTTTCAGAGTCGAACTCATTTCTGTTTATGAGCTTGAGCCTGGTTAATAGTCAAATCCCCAGGACGAGGTGTATGGGGACACCACCAGTCAATCGTCATTTAGTGTTGAGTTGCTGTCCTTCAATTTGTCAACACGAGCTGAATGACAGCAGAAAGTAAGTCCTGTGAATACTAAGGATATGGTGTTAAAAAGTGAATGAGGCTTGGCCCTTGCCTTTCAGATATTTGCAGTCTGTGTGGAGGAGAGTGGGAAGTAAAAGGCTGTGGTGAAACGAACTAGCAAATAAACCTTGGAAACGTGGGCATTGTGGAGGAGCAACTGGCTGGCTTTCAGGTGCTTTCCTGAGAACAGGAAGCGTGTAGGTCCCATGAGTCAAGGAACTTCCGGAGACCTGAACTAGTCAAAAGCAGGCTGGGGAGATGGCTCAGTGATTAAAGATACTTGCTTGCAAAGCCTGCTGGCCCAGGTTCATTCTGCCAGCTTGCAAAGCCCAAGTTCAATTCCCCAGTAAAGCCAGATGCACCGAGCAGTGCTTGCCTCTGGAGTTCGGCGCAGTGGCAAGAGGCCCTGGTGCACCCATATTCTCCCTCTCTCTCCGCTTAAATATGTATCCCCAAAGGGGTTTTAGAGCAAAGCTGAGTGCTCTCTGAGAAACTCCCTCTGCCACCCATCGAACTGTTTGTGCTATCAGTTCGCTATTACATATGCTGTCAGGAACGCCAAGGATGCAGCGGAAAGATGCGCCTGCAATTTACATGCAAAGGATGGAGGCTGGAGTGTTTTTATCTATTTATGTATTCGCCTCTAAAACGTTTGAGAAGTTTGCGACACTCCTCCGGCCACGTTGTCTTTTCATTTCAAATGTTTTTCCTTCCGGTCCGTCCTGACTTAGGTAGGGTTAGCCTTTATTTTCTTATGCATGCTTGTCTTTAGCTCAAGGCAGGTTCCACCGACAGCCGCTTCCTGCCCGAGCTTGTCTCAGGCCTTGAGAAACTGTGCAGACAACAGCAAGATCACCCTCAATGAATCACGCCCTTCAAAGGCCTGAGTAAGAGGGGAGGGCAGCGATGGGCGCGGCGGGCGCGGGGTGGGCGTGGCCACTGTGGGCGGGGCGGGGCGGGCGCGGCTCAGGTGAGCCGGGCTCCTGGGGAGGGGAGAAGAGAGCTCCTTGCCTTCCTGCCTTTTCTCCGGTCGCTCATCTTCCTGGATAGCTGCAATTCGAGGTAAGCGAGGGTTTTTCTAGGGCTAGCCTGCCTTGTGTGATGAGCCACAGTCCCAGCTTGGGCGCCGTTGGGAGCATGGTGAGATGACAAAGAAGTTACACGGCTGCAAAGTTTCGGTGGTGGTAGTGGGACTCACCAGTGATTCACCTAGGACGTTTTCAGCCTCTCTTGGGAACCCTGGATGCATTTCTTTCTTTTTTTTTTTTTCTTTTAATGCAAGCCTCAGAAAAGATGTAGTATTGGAGACCTGGAGAGTGTTGCAAAGAGTATGTGGGGTTGAACTACATACACACTGCTTTTTAATTTTATTTTTCACTTTGAAACATATCTTTCTTTCTGGTTGTACTTTAGACAAGTTGCATGTTTCAAACACAGCAAGTCCTGGCTGGCGAGGTAGTTCAGTGGTAGAGTGCCATGGGTTCAAACCCAGTACAGTGCACCGGGTTTGAACCCCAGCTCTACCACAGGAAGAAAGGGGTCAGTGGGTTCTTGCACTTTTGAGTTGAGCTGGCTCATAGCTTTTCCCTAATGGGCTCTCTTTAAAAATTATTTTAGGGCCTGGGGAAATGGCACAAGGGGGCACACTGTCTGTCTGGAGGCCCTGGTGTGCCCATTCTCTCTCTATCTACCTCTTCCTTTCTCTCTCTCTCTCTCAAATAAATAAATAAAATTAAAAATACTCTTCCTTTAAAAATTATTTTATTTATTTGAGAAAGAGAGAAAGACAGAGAGAGAGGCAGGGGGATGGGCACACCAGGGACTCTAACCACTGCACATACACTCCAGACGCATGTGCCACCTTGTTCTTCTGGCTTATGTAGGTACTGGGGAATCAAACCTGGGTCCTTAGGCCTTTCAGGTAAGTGCCTTAACCATTGAGCCATCTCTCCACCCTTCTTTTTTTTTTCCCCCATGGCTTCATTTAAATATTTCATACTAAAAATCCATTTAACATGTTAGGCTGTTTCATGGACCTCTCCTTGGATTCTCAGAACTGGGGGACCATGACTAAGTCTTACTATGCTCTCTCACATTTTGTAGACAAGTGCACAGAGGCGTCCAAAAGACATTCAGCTTATAAGTGTGGGGCTGAAATACGAGTGTGCCTTTAGACTTACAGCCTAGGGATATTTCCATGGCAACACGAGTTCTCTCTCTCTTTCTCCTTGCCTCCATTTTTTAATAAAATGAGGTGCCATTCCAAGCATCACTCACCCTCAAGTAAGTGCAAGTGTTAGATGGGTCATTTGATGGGTGGAGAGAGGGAAGGGTGGAAGTGCTAGACTCAGCAGAAAATGAGTCAGTGGTTTTATGTCTCTGCTTCCCAACGCCTCCTTTGCGCCACTTCAGTCCCTCTGTTGCCGGTTGACTTTGGAGCATGCAGTCTCAGCAGCTTGAGCCATTCTAATGTGGCCTGGTGTGGCACTGAAGTTTGCTGTTGGGGAGCATTGGGGTGGGTCAGCAGTCAAGGCCAAGCTTCAAGGAACTAGGTGTAACTATGGTGTCTGAAAATCTCTGAGCAAAGCAGTGGCTCCCCACGGTCGGAAATTATAGCAGTTTAACCTTATTACTAATGACTGCATTGTGTCTTCCTGACATCAAAGCATTTTCCACATGCATGTGCTCGTTCGGCCACTTCACCTTACCCTTATAGCTTTCTTTCACACTGTAAAAGCTAGGGACCATCTTGTTGTCTACTCTCGTACTTTTTGTTCTCATAGACTTGGGCTGTGACTGACAGCAGCTGAGTTTTAGGCATTATGTTATAGGCATTGTACTAGGCAAGAGTTCTCAAGGTTTTTTTTTTTTTTTAACTTTTTATTGACAACCTCCATACATATAGACAGTATACCATGATCATAATCCCCTCCCACCATCTTCCCTTCCCCCCTCCTCTCTCTCCCTCCAGTGAATCCCTCTTTTTTCCCCCCAACTAATGTCTCTTCTATTTTTTTTTTTTTTATGCAAGAGAGAGGGAGAGACAGAATTAGTGCACCAGGGCCTCTGGCCACTGCAATCAAACTCCAGACGCATGTGCTACCTTGTGTGCAAGTGTGGCCTTGCACGCTTGCATCACTGTGCGTCTGGCTTATGTGGGACCTGGAGAGTTGAACATGAGTCCTTAAGCTTCACAGGCAAGCACCTTAACTGCTAAGTCATCTCTCCAGTGCTGTCTCTTCTATTTTGATGTTGTCAGTTTTTCCCTTTTATTATGCAGGAGTTTTATAGGTCGTGTTAGCTACGGTGAGGTCATGAATAACATGACCACTTGTGTTTGGAAGATAGTATTACAATGCGCTCCTCTCCTTTCTTTGGCTTTTGCATTCTGTTTATTTATTTATTTACTTATTTACTTATTTGTTTAGAGTCACAAGGAGATACAGAGAGGGAAGAGAGAGAGAGAAAGAGAGGGGAGAGAGAGAGAATGAATTGGTGCGCCAGTATCTCCTGCCACTGAAAACAAACTCCAGAAACATGTGCCACTTTGTGTATCTGGCTTTACATGGAGACTGGGGACTGAACCCCAGTTGTCAGGCTTTGCAAGCAAACACCTTTAAATGCTAAACCCATGTCTCCAACCCTGGTTCTTACATTCTTTCCGTCACCTCTTCTGGGATGGTCCCTGAGCCTTGGAGTGGGCAGAGATGTCTCATTAAGTACGGAACACTCCGCTGTCACTTCTTCTTAGGGCGGTGATGAATTTTGAGTCTTCTAGCTATTGCTGCCTAAGGACAAGATACAGCTCAGGGAGCTGGGTCTGGTGGTGCAGGCCTGTCAACTTAGCTTCCTGGGAGGCTAAGGCAGGAGGATAGTAAGGTTAAAAACTGCCGGAGCCACAGAACAAGTTCAAGGCAAGGCCAGCAATTTAGGGAGACTCTGAAAATAAAAAGTGAAATGTGGGCTGTTGCTATATAGCTCAGTGGTTGAGCACTTGCCTAGCATGCATGAAGCCCCAGGTTTAATCTTCAGTAAAATGAATAAATAAATGAATAAATAAATAAGTGGATGCCTGAGAGATTAAAAAAATTATTTATTTGGAGAGAGAGAAAGAGAGAGAGATAAAGAATATCAATGGGTGTGCTAGGGCCTCCAGCCACTGCAAACCAACTCCAGATGCATGTGCTACTTCATGCATCTGGCTTTACATGGGTACTGAGGAACTGAACCTGGGTCATTAGGCTTTATAGGCAAACGCTTGAACTGCTGAGCGATCCTGAAAGAGACTTTAAAAAATATTTTATTTTTATTTATTTATTTGGGAGAATGGGCACACCAAGGCCTCTAGCAATTGTAAACAAACTCCAGAATCATGTGCCACCATGTGCAACTGGCTTATGTGGTTTCTGGGGAATTGAACCTGGGTCTTGAGGCTTTGCAGGCAAGTGCCTTAACTGCTAAGCCATCTCTCCAGGCCCATGAGAGACTTCTTTCATCATGTCTGTTCATCGGCAAAATGAGGCAAGTTTGGCTAAAGGATATCAGCAATACTCTCAGGGCCTCACTTTGTGCCTAGGTTGGCCTGTCACACTGTTTATCACAGGCTGACTATGAACCTGTGACAATTCTCCTACCAATCTTTCGGAGTATTAAGACCACAGGTGTGTGCTAGCACGCCTGGAAAAACTTCAGTTTTGAAGAAGCGAAGAAATAATGCATATGGTTATGTGTTGTGTCTCTCTGTTGTGCAAGTTCACACGCCAGTGAACCAGATGAGTGTGGCAGAGGGTATGTAAATAGGATGAACATATATCCTTTTATTGAGAGTGAGTGTGAAAAGGACACTTCCTTATATTAGTACTGTACCAGGTAAAGTGGGACCCTGCCTAGAGGACCAGATGGTCTAAAGACAAAAATGGTTGAGGACCACTGGCTTAGATGCAGTATGAACTTAGGAAGTCTTTATACAGGGGACAGTGACAAGCTGTATCAATCCAGAGGAGTGGGCGCTCCTTCCCTGTCCTCATTCACACAGTGTCATCCATTTGGGCCATGCATGGTTTCTGAATTGTTCCACTTCTCTCTGACCTGCATTTAAAAAAAAATATTATTATATTTTTTGAGAGAGAGAGAGAGAGAGAGAGAGAGAGAATTGGTGCACCAGAGCCTCAGCCACTGTAGTCAAACTCCAGATGCTTGCACCACCTACTGGGCTTGTGCGACCTTGCGCTTGCCTCCCCCTTGTGCTTACATGGGATCTGGAGAGTAGAACATGGGTCCTTAAGGTTCACAGGTAAACGCTTTAACTGCTAAGCCACCTCTCCAGCCCTCTGACTTACATTTTTTGCATGACTCAGTCCTGCTGATCTTTTAGGACTCACTCTTTAAAATGTTTGATATTTATTTATCTTTATTGAGAACTTTTAAAAATATTTATTTATTTGAGTGAGAGAAAGAGGAAGAAAAACAGAGAGAGAGAAAGAGAGGGAGAGAGAGTGAGCACATCAGGCCTCTAGCTATTGTAAACAAACCCTAGATGCATGCACCACCTTGTGCATCTGGCTTATGTGGGTCCTGAGGAATTGAACTTAGGTCCTTAGGTTTTACAGGTAAGTAAGTGCCTTAACCACTAAGCCATCTCTCTAGCCCTTTATTGAATTTTTTTTTTTTTGCTCTTAGAAGGAGTGCCAGGTCACGATCCTGTTTTTTATTTATTTACTTTTTATTATTCCAGACATACTTACTGTGTATACATCATGCGTTGGTACCATCCCTTCCCTCGTCCTTGTCCCCATTCCGCAGGGGGCCCTCCTCAGGGGTGTTGCAGGAATTCCCCAAAGGGTTGTGGGCATGACGTCCCAACCTGTGGCTCTTATAATCTTTCCACCCCCTCTTCTGCAAAATTCCCTGAGCCATGTTGGTGTGTTTTAAGTCTACTTCAGTGATGAGCTCTTAGGAGCCTCTGGATCTCTGCTTTGGCAGGTGTTGAGTATCCCCAGAGTCTGTCTCCTTCATCCTGGCACTGATTGTCAGGTTCACCATGGAAGCAGCACTCTTGCTCATCTCCCCAAATTCCTCTGTGGTTTCAACTGGGCTTGGCTAAAGTGTGAGGGGTGGTTTATCTCCTTGGGTCTTACTACCTTTTTTTTTTTTTTTAACTTTTTATTTATTATTATTATTTTGGAGAGAGACACAGAGAGAGACAGAGAAAGAGAGAGAGAGAGGGAGAGGAAGACAGAGATGGGCGTGCCAGCAGTGGTCAAGTGCGGCATTGCGCCCTTGTGTCACTTTGCATCTGGCTAAACGTGGGACCTGGAGATTGGAACCAGTGTTCTTAGGCTTAGGAGGCAGGCGTCTTAACCCCTAAGCAATCTCTCCAGTCCTCGCTACCTTTTGAAAAAGAAAAACAGATTCTCCAACAGAGAGTGAAGTCAGCATAGGTTAAACGGGATAAACGTTATTAATTTGGGGAGAATTTTATGGATGTAGCTCCTCTTTTAGCCAAAGACCTAGTGGGGACTTGACATTGGATAGCGTAATTTTTGTCTCCATAGGATTGTGACCTGGTTCCCAATTCAGATATGGGTTCCTTTCCACTGAATGGATCTCAGCCAATCAGAAAGCTATTGGATACCCACCAAGGCTGTGAGCTAACACTGCACCCTTGTCAGGGTGTTTGCTTCTGAAAGCTTAGACCTCTGGTTGCTCAGACCGTTGTTGGCCACTTCCCCCCAGTAGCTCATGTAGCACTTTATTGACAAATTTAACGTATGAACATGCAGCAATTTGACTGTGTTCTCATCCTTTTTTATACTGAGTTTCCTATATTCTAATAATCCTGATTTTTAAAACAATATAGGCAGCCTGCTGTATTGGTGGATTCCACACCATGGATTGATAACATTTAGACAAAATGCGGCAGTGCTAAACATTATACAGACTGTTTGTCCTTACCATCATCCCCTAAACAATGCAGCAGGGCAACAATTTACATAACGTTTACGTCATCTCAAGTGTCATGAGTCATCAGGAGAGGAGTATTTTCATGTACTCCATGCCTTCCTTTTATCATTGTTGTTCCCTCTTGCTCTTCGCCCACCCCCTGAGGACCCGCAAAAGCCAAGGTAGTCTTTCCTCTGTTTTGTTGTCTGTTTGTCTTGGACTCACTTTTGTGCTATTTGCTTAGTTGTTAGTTTCTATCAGAAGGCTTAAGGAAATTTCCAGTTTGGGTTAGGTATTGCTAATGGTTTCCATGGTAACTCTCTAAAACCCATCATAGGTAACATGTCACTAGCTGATCACTCAGTGGAAGAAGAGGAGGGAGCCAGGCTGTGTTCACCCTGGGTTTCCTTTTTTTTTGTTTGTTTTGTTTTTATTTTTTCGAGGTAGGGTCTCGCTCTAGCCCAGGCTGACCTGGAATTCACTATGTAGTCTCAGGCTGGCCTCGAACTCACTCATGGTGATCCTCATACCTCTGCCTCCCAAGTGCTGGGATTAAAGGCGTGTGCCACCACGCCCGCCTTCCTTGGGTTTCTTAATGCCTATGTCTGCCTGGCATGAGCTGGACACTCAGACCTTCTGGAATGAAAGCGTTAAAAAAAAAATGAGTTTGCAGGAGAAAGAGAACCAGACCTCCTGTAAGTAGAATGTCAGAGTGGAAAAGTTCTGCATTGGTTAAAAACAAACGAACAAACAACAAAACAGCAAAAACCTCCACGTGGCACATCTTAGCATCTTCGAAGAGGGCCATTCAGGACACAAGATTTTTGGAACTTGAGAAACTTCTGAGAAAACACATGCCAACCAAGGCAAATTACCAAGAAAGAAGGTGGTGAGGTGTGGTGGTGGGCAGGCCTAGGCCAGGAGCCAGAAGAAGTGAATTCCAGGTCTGGCCCTGCCACTCTCACTCCCTGCGTGGGTGGCCTGGGAGAATTGCTTCATCTTTCGCCACTGCACTCATTTGCAAAGTGAAGAGGTGGGGCCAGACTAGGTCCCACTGCAAGATCTTGTCCCACTTTAAAGGTTGATGATTGAACAATACCTTGGCAAAGAATCACAAAAGGCAAACCTCTTTACTACACATTCTCACAAGTTCTATCTCTAGTACTACTTCAAATATCATGCCACTTTTTAAAATGGCGAAAATTCTTTTTTTTTTTTTTAAAAAATTTATTTATTTGAAAGAGAGTGGGAGAGAGGGAAAGAAGCAGATAGAGAGAGAATGGGCATGCCAGGGCCTCCAGCCCCTGCAAATGAACTCCAGATGCATGTGCTACATTGTGCATCTGTCTTACGTGGGTCCTGGGGAACCGAACCTTGGTCCTTAGGCTTCGCTGGCAAGTGCTTAACCACTAAGCCATTTCTTCAGCCCGAAAGTTCTTTTTAAACCTTCTCTGGTTTGGAACAGCTCAGTGTTTTCTGTGGCATTATAAAGACATCTATTTTTGTCAAAATTGTTGCTAGAGTATCATGAAAATGTAAGATAACTCTGACAGATAGCTATAACAAGATGATAGTAAAAATGAAAAAAAAAAGATTTTAGAACTTAGAGCACAAGCCACTGACATGTAAACGTATGACATAGGGCTTGCTTGTCTATACTGTTGTAGTTATAAATTTTTACACAGCATTTGCTTGTGCAGAATGGTCTGTGTGGGAACTGGGCACTTTTCCTTGGGTTCACATTGCTAACCTTGACAGTTGTTTCAATGCCTTGCCGTCCAGCAGAGAGGTGCCAGTTGGCTATGGCCAAAGCCACCTCAGACCAGATCAACTTTATGGGGTTTGAAGGTCACTTGGGACTAATCCTGGAGCAACCAATGAGACGTGATTTTCTAGACAGTGTTTGCTTGATTGATTTCTCTTGTGTGAATGTGTGTGGTGTGGTGTATGCATGGGTAGGTGCCCATGTGGTGCCCCGTGGCCAGAGGAGAATGCCGGGCAGCTCCCTCTATTTCTTCTCTGTCCATTTTTTTTTTTTTTTTTGTAATTGAGGCAGGGCCTCATGCCAGCCTAGCTTAGTTTAGAACTCACCATGTTCCTCCTACCTCAGCCTCCTGAGTGCCTGGATTGAAGGTGTCCACCACCATGATTTTCTGCCCATTCTTCCTTGACCTGTAGTCTCCTAGTGACCCTTTAGGGAGCTCCAGTGATTCTCTGGTCTCTGCGCCACACATGACTGGGCTTACAAACATGCGCGGTCTTGGCCCAGTGTTTATGTGCGTCCTGGACATGGCACTTGAGACATCTCTCAGGCTTCTTCAGACCCTTGTGCTTACACAGGAAGCGCTGTTAACACCTTAGCCATGTCTCTAGCCATTGATTGATTTCTTTTTTAAAAAATTGTTTTATTTTTATTTATTTATTTATTTGCGAGAAAGAGAGAGAGAGAGAGAGAAAGAGCAGATAGAACAGACGTGCCAGGGCTCCAGCCACTGCAAACAAACTGCAGACGCATGCGCCACCGTGTGCATCTGGCTTATGTGGGTCCTGAGGAATCAAACCTGGGTCCTTAGGCTTCGCAGGCAAGCACATTCATGCTAAGCTATCTCTGCAACCCTTGACTGATTTCTTGATTGGTGAGTGCTTGCCACTACAATACTTTTTATGAGCAGACCATTCCTGGTACCTTTAGCCAGCATCAAACTCTTATACAGTAGCTAGGACCTAAGATATTCAGGGTTGCTTATCCCTCCCCAAGGTCAACAAGCATTTTCTTTTTTTTTCCTTTTTCTTCTTCTTCTTCTTCTTTTTTTTTTTTTTTTGGTTTTTTGAGGTTGGGTCTCACTCCAGCTCAGGCTGACCTGGAATTAGCTATGTAGTCTCAGGGTGGCCTCAAACTCATGGCGATCCTCCTACCTCTGCCTCCCGAGTGCTGGGATTAAAGGTGTGCGCCCCCACGCCCGGCTTCAACAAGCATTTTCTAAGGAAGGAGTCAGCCAGTGTATGGGAAGGAAGGCAGTTGGTTTTAAGACTTCATGCACGGGGCCACCTTGCAAAGAAAGGGACTTGGTGGAAGGGAGGGCTGGACTGGTGGGAAAGCCTCCCAGGTGTCAGGTGTGCATTAATTTATGTTCTCCAGCAGGGATCTGGATCTGAGCCTTGCATTGCAACAGCATATTAATGTGTTGTGTAATTAGCCTGTTTGAAAACTAAATGAGTCTGAATTCACACAGTCAGCTAGGCAAAATGTATCTCAAAATATTATAACGCGTGAGTGATAGAATGAATGTTTCCTTACCCTTGGGGTATTTTCTGGATCAATTTATAGGTTATTGTCGTTACCTTCATGTTGCTGGGACAAAGAAACAGCTTTGGGGAAGAAAGCGTTTATTTCAGGCTTATGTATTCCAGGGGACGCTTCATCATGGTGGAAGAAGCTGGCTCATTTTACCATCCCTTTAGAGTAGAGAGAGACAAGCCAGGCCCAGAAAGCACAGCCAGAGCTCAAGCTGACTCTACACTTAGTAGAGCTGGACTCAAGATTCTACGCCCAGTAACACACCTACTCTAGCAGGGCTGTGCCTGCTGGAGACTTAAGTAGGAAGCTTAATCTTAATCAAAACCATCTCAGGATATGGGGGACATCCATCTACGCTCAAAGTACCAAATAAGTCTTTAGAAAATATTTGAGAGAGAGAGAGAGAACACCGCTACTTCAAATACATGTGCCACTTTGTGCATCTAGCTTTACAAGGGTACTGGAGAATGGAACTGGGGCAATGAAGCTTTTGCAAGCCAGCACCTTTAACAACCACGCCATCTTTCCAGACCTATATGTAGGCTTTTCTAGCCAAACTTCCGTAGCACATTAATCTATGATATTAGACACAGTTTTTCTAAACAAAGAAAAATCACTGAAAGCAACGATCAACTCTGCACACATTATTTCTACAACCTCTCTTCTTGAGGGGAGTGTAATAAAAGTTTGTTAGGGAGAAAGAGTTGAGTTGTTAAAGCGTGGCTGGTGTGTTTTCTCATTTGTCAATATAATTAAGTCTCAGGTTGTGGAGGCACTGAAAGATCTGCAGTTTTATGTGGTTTTGTGAACTACAAAATGTCAATTATGTATGAGTTAACCAAATATTATGTAATTATGAAGCCAACTGAATTTGCCTAGTGCAGCCAGTTTCTATGGCCACTTTGTATGGAAGAGGGGTGATGCCTGTGCTCCTATCATGGCCATTGGGTTTGAGCAGGGCCTGAGTGTGGAGATGCCTGGCAGAGCATCTTACATAAGAAGACCTCATGTGACTTAAGGCATTTACCCAGAAATTTCTTCACAATTGTCTTTCTTTTAATTTAATTTAATTTAATTTATTTGAGAGAGAGAGAGAGAGACATACATATTTAGAGAGAGAGATAGAATGGGAACGCCAGGGCCTCTAGCCACTGCAAACAAACTTCAGATGCATGTGCCACCTTGTGCAACTAGCTTAGGAGGGTACTGGGGAATTGAACCTGGGTCCTTAGGTTTTGCAGGCAAGCGCCTTAACTGCTAAGCCATCTCTCCAGCCCTGCCTTTCTTTTTGAATTCACCAAATAGTTCTTTTTCCTTCTTCTATCCTTTGCAGGATGAGAATTCTTACTGCTGGAAGAATGTAGTGGCAAATGCTTGATGCACTGGAAACTAACCTGTCTTTGCCCCCTTGGTTCCAGACCCACAATGGACGCCCTGCGACTGGCAAATTCGGCTTTTGCTGTTGACCTATTCAAACAACTGTGTGCAAAGGAGCCAGTGGGCAACGTCCTCTTCTCTCCGATCTGTCTCTCCACCTCTTTGTCCCTTGCTCAAGTAGGTGCCAAGGGTGACACGGCTAATGAAATCGGACAGGTAAGCCACCCTGGCCTTGTTTTCATCTTCAATGGGGACAGTTACCAGAACCCACAGGCAAGGGAAGAAATCAGAGACTTTGGGGAGCTAGGGTAATGGCCCAGGCAGTAAAAGGGCTTGCTGTGCAAGCATGAGTTCAACTTCCCAGACCCCTCTTAGAAACCCAGACACAGAGGCTGGCATCTGTAATCCCAGCGCTGGGGGTCAGTCAGGGATGGAGACAGGAGAATCCCTGGGGATTGCTGGCCCACTAGTCAGTGTGCTCCAGGTTCAGTGAGAGATGGCTGTCTCAAAAAGTAAGGTGGCAAGCTATGAAGGAAGACACCTGGCATCTTCCTTTGGCCTACACATGTATGTACATGCACACCTACACAAACAACTGCACCCATATGTGCACACATACCTTCCCCCCCCCACATAAATATATGGAGAGAGAGGCTTTGTGGTCAGAACTGCTTAGGATTGAGGGTTACCTCATTTCCAGGACTCTTGTAGCCTATTTTATTTATTTATTTTGAGAGAGAGAGAAAGAAAGGGTGGGTTGAGGGAGGGGGAGGGAGAGAATGGACATGCCAGGGCCTCCAGCCACTGTAAATAAACTCCAGACCCCTGCATCACTTTATGCATTTGGCTTTACGTGGGTCCTGGGGAATCAAAGCTGGGTCCTTTGGCTTTGCTGGCAAGCGCCTCAACTGCTAAGCCATCTCTTCCAGCCGCCTTGTAGTTTATTTTAAATGCGAATGCTCGCTTACGTGCCCCATCACCCAGATTCAGAAAAGGCACCAGGTTGTGATGGCGAACGTGGGGACGTACGAGGTCCTCATCGTGGCCGCTGCCAGCAAGCCTCCTGACAGCCTTCAGCTGACGCGCTGTAAAGATCAGCTGCGATGGTGTTTATAAGCTGCTGCAGGACGCTGAGCGGGAGGAGCGGGAGGAGGAGCCGGAGGAGCGGGAGGAGGAGCGGGAGGAGCAGGAGGAGCGGGAGGAGGAGCTGGAGGAGC